>CANTUT010000446.1:2500-105000 GCA_947687605.1 Reutealis trisperma
AGCATTGTTTATGACTCTAGAAACAATGCAAAAGGAGGAGTACCTCAATTCAGAAGTTATAAAAGTTCCTAGCCTCATGGCAACTAAAATGGAGGTAGAAGAGGAGCATGCCTCTAGTACTTCTACTTCTCATAAAGTTAATTATGAAAAGGATTGGATCTTTGATTCTGGTTTAGTCATATGATAGGAAATAAAGAGAAGCTCTATAATATTTTAGAGTACAAAGGCAAGCAATTTGTGGTGACTGCAAATAAGTCGCGATTACCAATCACTTATATTGGTTACATGGTGATTGATTCATGTCTTAATCAGAAGCGAGTATGATTAAAAGATATTTATAGAGTATTTGGGACTAAGAAGAATCTTATATCGGTTTCACAACTTATAGATTCTGGCAAGTTTGTTGTGTTTGGCCTAAATGATGTTAAGGTTTGTCAATAAGTCAACATAGTTGACACGCTGATAATAGAGGGATATAAAGTAGACTCCATATATATCATGCTAGCAGAGAAGGCTTATATTACAAGACAAGAAGCAATAAGATAGCTAATTTATGGCATGGACGGTTAAGACATGTTATCTATCACAAGTTGAATATGATGATGAATAAGTCTTCATTAAGAGGAATACTTGATCTTAATGTTCACACTAACATAGTTTATGTTGGATGTTAATACAGAAAGGCACATCAATTACCCTATAAGAAGTCATCATTCAAAGCTAAACAACCATTAGAATTGATCCACTAACATGTATTTAAGAAAATGAATCAATCCTCAATCAATGGTATATGCTATATGGTCACATTTATTAATTACTATTCAAGGTATATCTTGTTGTATTTTATGAAAGAAAAAAAATGAAATTCTTGCAAAGTTTAAAGAATTTAAGCTGATGGTCAAAGGCAAAGTTGGAATGAAAATTTAATGTCTCCAAATTGATAATGGGGGAGAATACATGTCTAAGAAGTTCTTTAATCATCTTCTTCAATGCAAGATTCAATGATAGTTAACTTGTCCAAACACACCATAATAAAATGGTGTTACAGAAAGGAAGAACAACCATCTTACAAAAACATGTTAAAGTATGCTATATGCTAAAAATGTGCCTGGTAGATTTTGGGCAGAATGCATAAGAACAATAGCTCATATAATTAATATACTTCCATAACCAAAGATGGTATTTATATCTCCATTTGAGAAGCTGTGGAAGTTGAAACCTATACTAAGCAATTTCAAAGTATTTGATTGTGTCTGCTAGGTATTTGTTTCTAATCATCTACGTAGCAAGTTTGATAAAAAGGATATTGAGTCTGTATTGGTGAATTACTATGAAAATAAGAAAGGATGGAAATGTTGTGATCCTACAACTTGCAAGTGTCATGTCTCATGAAATATTGTGTTTGATAAGATATCATCTTAGTGGACTCTAGAATATGTTGCACTTCCTTAGTCAAAAGAAGTAGAATAATTTTAAGAAAATGAGAAGACAGAAGAAGTCCATCAGAGTTCAAAAATTGCAATACAGTCTTAATCTCAAAAGACACCTTGGCAAATGGGTGTCTATCAGAGAACAAAAATGGAAAATCAACCATTAGTAAAGATGCTGGAAGAATAACTACTACAATTTACAAGATCAATTAGGCTGAAAAGGTCAAATCCCAAATATGCCAATATTACACTAGTGAAAGAAGAAAGAGAGCCAACATCCTATGAAGAGGCATCGCAGAAGTTTGAATGGAGAAAAGCCATGGAAGAAGAGATTAAAGCTCTTGCTGAAAATTAAATTTAGAACCTAGTTCCAAAACCTAAAGATGTGAAGCCCATATCATGCAAATGGGTTTACAAGATCAAGACTCATCTAGATGAATCAATCGAAAGGTTTAAATCTTGACTGGTGGCATGAGGTTTTCACAATAGTATAGATTAGATTATGATAAGACATTTAGTCTAGTAGCTAAGGTAGTAAAAATTCATTGATGGCACTCGCAGCAAATAAGTCATGGAATATGGCAAATGGATTTGAAAAATTCTTTTCTAAATGGAGAGCTCGATCGAGAAGTGTATATGGAGAAACCAAAAGGATTTGAGGACAAGCTCTATCCTGAATATGTTTGCAAATTGAAAAGGGCATTATAGGAGATAAAGCAAGCCCCTAGATCTTGGTATGGGAAGATTGCTAAGTTTCTCATTCATAGTAGTTATACAATTGCACCAACGAATTCGAGTTTATTTGTCAAAGCTCGAGAAGAGAAGCTAGTAATAATCTTGGTTTACATGGATGATCTTATGATAACTAGAGATGATAAGAAAGGAATCCACTAGATAAAGAAGAATATCTCGGTTCACTTTGAAATGAAAAAACTTGGAGAGCTAAATCACTTTATTGGATTTGAAATAGAATGCATGAAGGAAAGTATTTTCTTATGTTAGCAAAATTATACTAGAAATCTTCTCCAAAAGTATGTAATGCTTAACTGCAGACCTCTTGCTCTTTCTATGGAGGTGAACTCTAAATTAAGTATGGCAAAGGGAAAGATTTGGATGATTCTGTAATGAATAGACAAATAGTTAGCAGTTTAATCTATCTGACACTCACAAGACTAAATATTTCATTTGCAGTCAATCAATTCATGCAAAGTCCGAAAAAGCCTCTCTTGGAAGCAGTTCAAAGAATTCTAAGATACATTAAAGGAACACTTGATCTCAATTTATTTTACAAGAGTGGAATAGCTTGCAAGTTAGATGGGTATTGCGATGTTGACTATACTGGTGATTTTGATACACAAAAGTCAACTATTGGACATTGTGAGGCCTCGCCTGAACACCGGCTTGGTCCGCAAGAGAGAACCAGGATACTTATTCAGATTTAGACTCATGATGGAACTCTCATATTCGAATTGGTTGATTTTGAAAATGATTTTTGGGAGTCACCACCCTAATTTATTTTTAAATGAGAAAATTAAGGAAAAACCCAGTTGACTCCAATTCATTAATTTTTAATTAATTTGTCCATGGATAAAATCACTAGCCTCAAATCAAGTTGAGCGCGGAGACTAGGTTTTTGGTTTTAAATAATCAAAATTTGGTTCTTAAGTTTAATTTGACTTGAAAATTGGATTTCACGAATGATAAATATTATAAGATGATAATTGTAAATAAGATGCATGAATATGACATAAGTGCAAGGAGAAAATTAAAATAAAATATCCATAAATTAAAAAGGGAAAAAGAGATTGATAGAGATTTGGATTTAAGGTTTAGATTTAGATTCCAAATTTGCCTACGTACCCCATTGAATGAGGATCAAAACCCACGTAGGTCGTTTTATAATTAAGTTGAGGGATTTAAGGATTGATTGGATTGATTGATTTGATTTGGGTTTAAGAGAAAAAGCACTGATACATTGCCTTTTGGTGGCAGAGGGTTTTACCGCACCGAAATTCAGTTTTATTAAGACCAAATGATTGGATGAATTAGAAAATTAATTAATTAATTAAAATGATTAATTAACTTAATTAATATGATGAAAAGGATGGATGGATTAATTAATTAATTAAAAAGATTAATAATTAATTTGGATGAAAGGTGGATTGAGAAAAAGGATTAATTTAATTTTGGAAAAATAAATGATTTTTGAAAAAAGAGTGATTAATTAATTAATTAAAAAGATTAATTAATTAAGTGATTAATTAAAAAAAGAGTTTTAGTTAATTAAAAAGATTAATTAACTTGGTTAGGGTGAGGTAATTAATTAATTAGAGAGTGGTTGGAGGGAGAAAAAGAGAAGAATTAGTAGATAACCATGAATACTGATTCAAGAGGTGTGTTGGAATGAAAGATGAAGGGAGGTATTTATAGGAAAAGGGAGGTAAGGGTAGTTTAGGTAGTGAAAATGTGAAAAGACCATGAGGGGTAGGGTTAGAAATGGCTAAAAATTGGATTGAAAGGGGGTAAAAAAGTCATTTTCTGCACAAGTGGAGCCCACTGGGGGTCAGAAGGATGCAGAACCCGGTGCGGCGCCACGTCAGGTTCTTGTGGCATGCTGGGCTACACAGTTCTAACGCGACGCCGCACACCTAGCGTGCGGCATGCCACTTGTCACTTGGCACATTTTTTGAGATTTCTTTTCTTTTGTTTTTTTTTTTTTAGAGATTGGTTGTTGGTATGAAGTTTGGGATATTTGGATGTCTGGTGGCAATGTAATTGAACGCTAAAAAATTTTCTTTTAGGGGCACTGCCCCCGAACCCCGCCCGCTAACCGATTAGCATCGTAACGACTCCGCATAGCACGTTAAACTCAGCAAGTGCTAAAGCTAAGATTGGATGATAAGGGTGCAAAATTGAGAGTTCACAGACATGCATTCAGTTTGGATTCTGGAGCTATTACTTAGTGCAATAAAAAGCAAACAATGGTGTCACTCTCAACAATAGAGGCATAATATCGTGCAATGATAATTAAAGCATAAGAAAGCACTTGGTTAGAATACATAATGGAAAATTTGCATCAACTACTAAATTACCCAGTTCCATTGTATTGTGATAATCAGTCAACAATTTACTTATTTGAAAATCCAGCATTTCACAATGTTTTCAAACTCGACCTGGCCTTAGAATCGGTGAAGGCAGAAGGTTACGGGTTAGAGGTCAAACTAGGGTCGAACCAGAATTTTAAATAATATTTATTATTTATTATTTATATGTCAAAAATAAATATGCTATACATATAAAAATGTAATATATTATATTTATATGTTAATATATTAGATTTATATGTTAAAATAAATAATATATATGTATTTAAAATTAACAAACATCACCTAAGTAATTAATGAGTACTACTTATAAGGAATATGAATTTAAAACTATTAACTAGAGAAAAAACATATCAAGTGGCCATTGTGAGAAACAAATTTGAATGGGTCTCACTACTTAGTAGTGGAAGGTTTACTCAAATTTATATTTTTCTATGTAAAAAAAATATAAATTTGAATATTCATTTAATTAAAATGATGAATGAGTGAATGATAATTTGAAATTTAAAATATATATTTTATTTTTTTAATTTGGCAGCAAAATTTTTTTTTTTATTTATCGACCCGAACTAGCCGATCGAGTCACCAGTTACTCAACCTGTTCAGCCGAATTTTGGCTGGGTCTGACCATCCCAGTTTTCAGGCTCATTTTGGACTGATTTGGCCTCTAATTCCTGGTTTTTTTGGTCCGACCAGCTAGGTCAGGCCGAGTTTGCAACCATGGTATTTCATGCATGGACAAAACATATAGAGGTGAAATATCACTTTATATGAGAGAAGACTCTAATAAGAGAGATTAAAATGACACAAGTAAAGATAGAGAATCCATTAGCAAATATTTTTACGAATGGGCTTAACAATAAAAAGTTGAAAATTTTTTAAAAGCTACAGAGAATGATTTCAAGAAAAAGTTTTAAAGAAAAAATGACTAATGAGGGGGAGTGCTAAAAATCATTACTAATTTTATCAATGATTTTAATTTTAAGTTATTTTTAACATATTTGTTAAAATGAGTTTTATTTTATGATGCAAATTCATTTTTCTATATTAAAACATTTGCTTTTAGTATTAAGCTATGTATAAATACGTTGTAAAAAATTCATTGTATGCATTAAGTTGAAAAGCATGAAATGATAAATATTTGTTTCTTTTCCACTTGCTAAATTTATTAATTTATTATTATTTATCTTTATACAATCTTCATATGACGATGTTGCAAAAAGTCAAGCTTTGATCTACAAATTATTGACTAGTATATTCACTCCACCATAAAGCTCTAATTAGGCTCCTGTCTACAAGCCTAATAGGCAACCCTCAGAAGAACTCTAGGGGATAATCATTTGCTTAACAAAAGGCTAGTGATTCTCACTACGTTGAAAAATGATATCAACCTCCTCACAAGAGGGAGGAATCAAGGAATATGCCTATTAGCCATCCAAGACAAATTTTACAATAACAATTGCATGCTAATACTAATCATTCTACTATTTATGAATATGACACAAATTTCAAGAAGGGCTAGTGAATTTGGCACCAGCATTCAACAAGATTCCACAGCCTATTCTTCCATGACAAATCCTTAAGGAGCAATCGCCTATGGACATTAAAGTTGTAAGATATGATGTTCAATAATTGTACGGGCCTGGCCTTAGACAAATAGGCCATCTAGATTCTATAAACCATATCCTGTTGCATAGACCTAGAGAATCCATACCTTAGGGGATATAGAATTCTCGACTTCAATCTGTTATATAAGGAGGATGGCTAATCTACTATAAAACACATTGCAAGGTTTACCATACAGTATGGAGAATTGGCTAACTACTAAAATTTCTCCAACTTCAAACTTAGATTGTTCCCTAATTAACTAACTGGTGCAACATTTCCTTAGTATACAACTCTACCTAGAGATTCCATACTAACTTGGCAAGAGATGGAGCATCAATTTTGTGCTCAATTCTTTGAGCTGAGCTAGAGGAGTGTATAGCATAATCATCTAAAGTGATGTAGAGACCCGAAGAGACTATAGATAAGTTTATAGCAGCATTCAAAAAGATGAGGAACCATTGTAAAATTTTTCCACTTGAGACTAAGTCCATAAAGATGGCCTAGAGAGGCGTTGACATAAAATTGAGAAAGAAATTCCAAGGTCTGGAATTTAGATACTTCTATGAACTAGCTGTTAGAATAACATAATATGAAGAACTGTTGCAGGAAGAAAACCATAATAAGAGAGTTCATATGAAAACTTATTTCTAGGAAATCTCAAATCTTGATATTATTGTGACAAATCTATCTATTTGGGTTCTTACATCTGTCCATCACTAGTAAGAAAGGCACTAGAGGCATGGAAGAAATCTCAATCCTCTAACAATCAATAACAATATACTTTTGATGTCTCCAAGACGAAGGAGATATTTGACTTCTTACTATAAGAAAAATTCATCAAGCAACCTATGAATCATAAACTTCTAACTAAGGATGAAGTCAAAGGCAAAGACTACAGTAAGTATCACAATTCTTGGAACCATTCTACTAGCACTTGTTGGGTTTTTGTAATATGGTACAAGACAGAATCAATAGGGGAGTGCTAAAATTCCTTGAAAAGAAAGAAACCATGCTTATAGACGAAGATCCATTCCCTCCAGGAGCTACTATCAACTTTGTGGCTATTGACCTCAAATCCCTAGTGATTTTAGATGAAAAATAAAAAGATTGATGTCCACCAAAGGTCCATAGGGAGAAAAGTTCCAGATTATGGGCTTCTAAACCTAAGCCATCTCACCACAAAGATAGGTTGTCAACAAATTCACTAAGGGTCACTCATCAATGCAAGTTCCAAAGGAGACAACCTTGATTCATTATTCGACTTAATATAAAACCGACTCACAAGTAGCATCATGTTGAACACAAAAAAAATTCCCTAAGCTACTCATTAGGGCTAAAATGTAGATACAAAGACAAAGGCTGAGGTTAGAAGATAAGCCAATCCGTTGGACTTTCCTTCTAGTGAAGTGAACGGAAGCAAATTCAAAAGACAAGCTACTGAGGATTTAGAGAGTTTTGATGAAGATCTACTAAGGGAGCCATCCAATAAATTTGAATTCAAGGTATTTTAATCTAGACCTCCTAGTGTTGATATACGTATAGAGTCCATTGTTGCAACAAGATGGGATGATGTGAAATCCATTAAAAGCTTTAGTTCAGACAGTGTAAGGAGCTTTATGGTAGGGAGGATACTCTTTCCTATGGATTACTGTTGCAATAATAGTATTTCCTACTAGTTTTCAATCTAAACTTGCAAAGAAAGATGTCATTGAAATTGATATTTCTAAAGCTCAGGGAGCAACTTTCCCTTAAGAGGAGGATTTCTATAGTGGAGTTACCATACAGGCAACTAGTTCTCACCATTCTAAGAAGGTGATTTTTGAAAAACTTTCAACTCAGATGACTTAGCACATAAAACCACTATGTGTCAAGGCACATATTAATAAGAAACCAATCACCAATTTCCTAATAGATAATAGGTTGGTAGTAAATATCATGCCATTTAGAATGTTACATGCCCTAGGAAAAACTGAAGAAGATTTTATTTTTACAGAAGCGGCAATGTCAACCTTCATTGGGGAGCTCACTAAGAACCTAGGAGTTCTATCTATCAAAATCACAATAGGAGTAAGTCTTCTTTAGCTACTTTCTTTGTAGTCAACTCATCTGGCATTTATAATATCATCTTAAGGAGAGATTGGATTCATGCCAACCAGTATGTTCCTTCCTTTCTCCTTCAATTATTATTATTATGGAAAGGAAATGATGTGCAGGTAGTTTAGGCAAACTAACAGCCTTTAGCTACTTGTTCAAATGCTATAGAGGCAAGGTACAATGATTTGAACTATGCACCTATGAACTTCAATGGTAGAAGAAAAGATGAGTGTCCTATGGCAGTTAAAATGACTAAGGCCATTGTTGAGAAAACTAGGAAACAAGCAGAGACACTTCTTAAATACATTGCTTATATGCCACATAGGCCGAGGGTTAATTTTATAACCATTAAAGAGATTTATGACTAAGTATACTAAAGAGGAGTTGGCAGTAGCTGCAATTGCTATATTCAAAGTATATATGTAGCAAACTAAGGATAAACTTGAAGTGGAACAATTTTATAGCATCTACGAAGCTAAGATAATCTATAAGGAGGAGCCTATGGAAGATGAAAAAGTAATATAGATGCAGGATTTAGAGAAGGCACCTCCCAAATTCAAAGATTTATAGCCACAAATCCATGATCCTATAGAAGATGTCATTCTTAGCACTCCCCAGAAGCCAAGAATCACATATAAAAGGACACATCCATCTATAATAGAAAGAGGCATTCAAATTGATGCATTCAATACATATGTTAGAATAGCTGAGGACTATAAATAGACTTAAAGAAATACCTCAACAACCCAAACAAAAGGATGCAATACAGAATAAAGGTAAAAGTGTAAAAATTTCTCTTAATAGAGGGTGATCTCTACAAGAAAGGATTTAATGGTCAACTATTAAGGCACCTAAGTATGCCAGATAAAAAGGATTCAATGGTCAACTATTAAGGTGCCTAAGTATGCCAGATGCATTGAAAGTGATGCAGTAGATGCATAAAGGGGTGTGTGATGCTTACCAAACTAGAGTAAAGATAAAAGGGTTCGTAAGGAGACATGACTATTATTAGCCAACCATCCTAAAGGATTGCACAAGGTACATTAAGGGATGTTAGAAAGTGCCAAAAGTATGGCAGTATACAGAGAGTTCCTACTAGTAAATTCCACTTCATAATGAAGAACATAAAGAGATCTTTTCCCACTATGTAAGAAAAGATAAAATAGAAATAAAGAAACAAATGTACCCTAGGTCTACAATACTTAAAAGTGATCTTCTATAGGGATCTGGAGATAATGTAAAGCCAATTCTATGACTATGTTACTGTTCTACTATAAGTTGACTCCTTAGCCACTTAGTATATAAATAAAGAAGTAGGTATGTTGGCCACCTTTTCTAATTTCTAATTTTTCTTACTTAGGTTTTATTTTCTAAGCTTTTCTAGTTCACAATTACTCTAATAAAATATATGCAGTATAACAACAAGCAACACAAATGGCCTTAGGTTATACCAAGTAAGCAAAATTAACAATAAGCATCAAGTCTTTTGTGGTCAATAATGCAAATGATATAGCTAGATGAACAGAAGAAGATGGCTATGGTGAATCCATGCAAATGTTCAGTGAAATGACGTGGCTGCATGATTTGTTTATCATCAATGAGGGCAACAAATTCATCCCAACAATAAATGCAAATGCAAAAGGACTAAGACCTTTTCATCTCAAGATATAAAAATAAAAATAGTCTTAGTGGATTTACATTAAATTAAGATGTGGCCAACAATATCCACAGTTATTCTCAACAATTCAAGCATTGGGTCTGGACGCACAAAAATTGGGCAATAAATATTATAAGGTAACTCACTAGGGAATGGAGGAAAACACATCTTCAATGTGCTCGATCAGGTGATACATTGTTGCAAAGTGAGGAAAGAATGATTATGCACTATGGCACAGGACTTTGTCTTTAGCATCCATAGTTGTTTATAAGGAGTTCGGTGTTTCCACATCAATGCCACCAAGTAGTGAAAAAATAGAGACCTTGTGGAAAGAGTCATCAATATGTGAAAAAAAAAATTAATTGCAAAATTAATGAAGAATTACCTGATGAGTATGTTAGTGGAAGTGAGAGAAGCAAATATAGGAGCCGATAAAGATACTATAGAAGACAAGGCTATGGTGACACTTGCAAATAAGATATACAATTTAAATTCATGTATTAATTATTATTAATTTTGACTTAATTTCATTATTCTATACCCTAAGATTTCATGTCACTAGCAAATTTCTAGCAAAATTGCTGAAATATTCTTTTACTGTAGCCAAATTATTTTCTATACTAAATACATGAAATAGCCTTAAATTATTGAAATTCACCAATGCCTAAGGACCCAAATTCAGCTATTAAATTTCTAAGCCAATGCACACAAATCTCTAATTATATCAAAGCATGTTCCATATAATTTCCAAAGCCAAAATTCAACTAGAGTTTTAGGCTAAAACACCTGAGCATCAAAGTCCACAATAAGCATACTCAATTTTTCTCTATACTACCAAATCATAGTAACCCAACTCTCAATCCATCTAGTATATTTATTGTAAATATTGATTTCACTAGCTATAGAAATATTTAGCAAGTATGAATTTTATTTTTATTTTTCAGGCTAATTTCAAGGCTGAAATAAATTATTATTCATGTTTGTTGAATTAATCCCTAGCTAAAAATTAAATTAAATTAAATATATTAAATTTTCCCCAAAAATTTTGTTTAATCTTCTCCAACAAATTTCAAATTTCAAATTCAAATTCAAAGTCAAATTTGAATTTTATCCAAATGAGTTTCAAGAAAATCAAGAAATTTCAACAATTAATTGCTAAAATTTAATTTGTTCCAGAGCTAATTTTAATAAAATAAATAAATTTTAGCGAAGAAATTAAGAAAAAAATCATGAAATTAATGGAGGTTAGCAAAAGGAAAAATCAAAAACTCATGTGATTTGCAAGAAAAAGTTTCAAAATCCCTTAGCTTTTGGTGTTGGAAAAGCCACCAAAGGGGCTAGGATCGCCGAAGGAAGACCACAGAAGCTGAACTGGTCAATTGGTACTGAGGAGAACCACTGAAATCAAAGAGCAACTAGCTTGTTGCACATGAAATCACATAAGACAACAATTCGCACGTTCACATCCCATAAAGGAAAGACGACTCTAGGGAAGGATGGCTAGGTGATAGGAAGCTGATGCCAACGATAATGGAATAGCAACTACCATTTGGTAAAGCAGCAACAATAGGTAGAGAACAATAGATTAGTGAAAAAAATGAAAAAGAGAAAAAAGGAGGAGAGAGAAGATTTTTGGGTTGGTCAAGATTTTGAGACTTTTGTGTTAAATTGGTAAATTTTGAGAAATGATGGATAAAATTTAGGTATTTGAAAATTTTCTAATCCTTGAATTTATTGAAAAGGATTAAATTTAAGGAACATTAGGAATTAAAGGAGGACTAGGATTTTTAGTGAAAGAGAAATTAAAAGAAGCAAGTGATAAACTAATTTTACCTGTGGAATTGATAGACTAGGGAGCCTATGAAGAATTTGTCCTTAATATGCTCTTTGGGATTTTCCTCAAGGCTATGGAATTTTTAGATCTCATTAGTTAGAGGCATAGATACATTTTTTATTTATACAGATTTGATTTTCAATCAAACTGTATATGGACATTATTTGCATTATAATTTTTTAATTTTTGATCCATTAAAAGGGCCCATTAGTGAATCAAGCCTAAGAATCAAGAGAAGTCTATCTATGCCTACAGATGAAAGCTGATAGTTGCAATAAGAGACTGTCAATATTCCAGAGAACAGCAAAGAATTCTAGAGACAATTACTAATAGTTATTAGAAATTACTAGCAATTGAATCATTCTTGAAGAGTGGGGAGCAGTTACTGAGTTACAGCAATTATGGAGTAGTTATTTCTCTAAGAATGTATTTAAGCAAAAGTGTGACCCTTGTACAAAGCCCCAATTAGTCCAACACCCAATAGGTTCTACGCTTTTTATCAGCGCTAATAAGCAAAATCTATCTTCTTCAACTTTTAGCCTTTAAGTTTTCTAAGCTTTTACAATTATTACATTCAATTAATAAAAATTCTCTTTTCCTATAATTGTTACTTTGTTCCTTTAATTACTATTTGCTAATTGCTATTTATAGTTCAAGCACACTATGGTAAGGAAACATTCATAATAATTTGATTTCAGAAGTCTAAATGACGTAATTCACATACTCGTGTACCTTCACCCGCATGTGACATACATGTAAATTACCATTTTAGGTTTTTGGACCAAAATCATAACCAATAATGTGTTATATATATATTGTTAGTAAATATATATGTTTAAATAAGTTGTTAGTAAATGAAACAAATATATATATATATATATATATATATATATATATATATATATATATATATATATATATATATATATATATATATATATATATATATATATATATATATATATATATATATATATTGTTTTGTTTCATCTTACTAACAATTTATTTAAAATCTCACTCACTCAGGTTGGTAGATGGCTATTTCACATTGAATTAGTTAAAATGGCTAAATAGAAAAGCCTGGCATATGGATTGGATTTTTCCTTTAATTTTCTTCGTTTTGCAAATTGTTAATTCTTGGATCAATTTTTGGCAATTTATTTGATTTTTCAAATGGGTTTTTGTTAATTTGATTGAGGGTTTTGATTTAGTTCCTGATTTGAGAATTTAGTTGATTTTCTTAATTTGAGTATTTAATTTGATTTTCTTCTTTCTGGAAACAAAATTGTTTCATTTTGTTTAAGTTTTTCTTGTTTTTATATATTTCTGTTCTGGGACTATGAAAGTTTTCATTTTTTTAATCTATGGTACTGTATTTTTTAATTTTTTGTTGTTTTGCATTTTCTGTCCCCTCTCTTTGATCAAACTGAAAATTAAATCTTATTTGGATATTTGTTTTAATCTCATTATTATTATTATTATTTCTTTGGATAATGGTTTATTGAGACGAGGGGATATTTAATTATGAAGTCCTATGCTTTTCATTTTCTAAAGCTTATAAATTGTTGTTTGGTTGAAATGGAAAATTTGGAACAAAATGAGAGTTATTTTAATTATTTTACATATTTTTAATGGATTTTTTTATAGAATGACTAAAATCTCATATAGTATTTAGTTAGTTTTTTAAAATAGAGAGACCACTTTATTATTTAAGTTAAATCACAATAATTAAGTAGTATTTTGCTCTTTATTTATTTAGTTTTTTTCTCTAGGCTTAATATTCCAACACTCTTATATATGTGTTGGATGGCTAAGGTGGAAAATTTAATAGCAAATAAATGGTATTTTAGTCTTTTTATATATTTTAATAGAAAATAAGATAAAAAGACTAATAGTTATGATGAAAACAAAATTTATGAATTAATTAATTAGTTTTACAAAAAGGAGATGCTACTTTATTAATTATATTAAATTTTAGGGACTAAAATATATTATTATTATTGTTGTTGTTGTTGTTAATGGTAGTAATTGCAGCAGTAATGTTATGACAACCATAATTTTAATCAAAATATAATTAAATTATTTTATAATTAATTACTACAATTTATAATGAATAATGATTAATAACAATTGATCATATGCCACATGATTATTCCCAATGGATGGTTGGTCATTAATCGTGGTTCAATCATATAAATAGTTCATGGACAATAAATAGTTTGTAGTGATTGGTTATTGGCATTCAATGATTAAATATTTTCTTATGAAAAAGTGACCATGAATTCAAATTATAAAATATTATTTTCCTTTAAAAGTTTTTCAATGTTTGTAAAATATTGATTTTTTGGACTTTAAAAACATTTTTAATTTGAGAACTTAATAGTAAAAACATGATTTTTAGTCCTTATAATTAAAGGGATAATTACAAAAAGTCTCTGAGATTTGCTCTAATATACATTTTTAATTTATTTAATTGTAAAATGATCAATTTTAATCTTTATACCTACATCACTAAAATACAAGACCTTTGATTGGTTGAGAGATTTTTTAAGAAATTGAAATATTTTAAAAATTAATAATATATATATATATATATATATATATATATATATATATATATATATATATATATATATATATATATATATAATAATCTTATTCAACTGAGAAATAAATTTCTCACAAAAATAAATATTTTTATTGATGGATTTAAAAACAGGGGAAATCTTAATTAACATAGTATTTGGATCAAATTAATGAAAATTCATTTCACTCATTAATAAAATAAATTTTAAAATAAATTTTCATATTCAGTATCTTAATTATTAGGTTAAGAATTTATTTGCAAATTCTACTAATTTAATAAAATTTGATTCAAACATAATTAATCTCAAAAATTCAATTATATAAAATTTCAAATGAATTTTTTTTTTTTTTATCTATATCAAATTTGAATTATACATATTCATAAATGAATTTCATTAAATTTATTTACATCATGCCTTAAAAGAATATTAGCTTCACGGCTAACATTGGAGGCATTATAGACAGAACTATTTTAGGAAAAAATATAATAAGTAATAAAAAAGAAAACTTTAACTTAATTAACTATAAGGGTTGTCAAGCAACAAATTTTGCTCTAATCCTAGCAAAAAATTGCTCTAAAAATAGAACCACTCTTGTAAAGTATTAGAAAAAATCAAGAATTGAAAAATAAAATACAAATTCCAACACAAATAAGTTATTCCATTTTAATAGTTTAGTCACTCATCCTATAATTGAATTAATAGTTCAATGCTTAAATTCAAACTTTTAAGAGTCTTTTCACTTTAAATAAGTAGGGTTACTTTAACATTGCTTTTTTCCTTTTTTTTTTTTTTTTTATTTTTTTAGTTGTTTTTTAGTACTGACTTTTGAAAAAAATAAGATAAATTATGCTTTTTCTGAAAGCAGGTGAAAAAAAAAAAGCAAAAACCGAAAAATTAAAAAAAATAAAATTTCAAAAGTAGTGCGCTACACAGTAATACCAAACTAGTCCGTAGACTTTGTAAAGAAATTTCATTTTTAAGCTATATGTTTCATGGAAAATATTTTCCTGAAAAACATTTTCAGCAGTTCATGGAGGCTCGAAAAATTTGCCATAGTCCATTATCCACATTGGCATTTTCAATCAAGAAATTATAGAAAAGTATGTAAACGTGCCAGAAATTTTCAGAATAGGTAAGACACTTAACCACAAAAAATTGAAATCCAGTGCAGAGCAGATCAAACATTAACTTGGCAAAAAGTGACATAAGAAGATCCCTTTATATCTTTACAGAAGGAGAAAATTATCATGTTATGGCAAAGGATAAGACCACAAGGAAATAACATCAAATTTTTCTAAGCTAAGTCTTCAAGAAGATAAGACCACTACTTCTAAACCTAATAATTTCCTTGTCAATCGTGCTACATCTTTTTCAAAGCACTAAATTACTAGCAATAATTCAACAACATTGGTGGCTGTGCCGTATTGAGTTGCGATAAGAGGGACCATTTGCATAAAATATCACTAGCAATAATTTAGGTCTAGAAACAAAAATTCAATTTTCAGTTTATGATTGATCTTATATGACTCCTCTGGTTTGAAGAAACAACTCTGCATTGCTTCTGCATATGCACAAGTCGAAGACAATTATTACACTGATAAAGATGGTAAGTTCCAATAATGCAGTGACCTAATGTGGCTGTAAGAAACTCCAGGGTACAATTTATACTCACAGTCACTAGGACCAACTAGGGCTTGCAGTTTCAGTCCGATATGTTATCAGTTGTAATGATCTTGAAACAATTTCACTCGATTAATACTGCTTCATTCTTCCTTGTTCCTTAGTTTACAATTTCTCCTGCTTCAGTAGTTTCAAACTATCATGAAGAATTTGATCAGTACCAGCAATCTGCAACCTCATCTTGCTCCTGCGAATGCTTCTTTGGAGGTCCAGAGGCTTTTGGGTATCCTCCAAAACTGTGTTTCCCAGGTTTGGCGATCTCAACATAAATCAATCTTCCATCAAATAACTGAGGATAAGAAATAAGAACATAAATTTCCAAAGTTTATTATGTCCCAGAAAACAAGGGCAATGTGACAGAGTGGAACCTTGTGGTCCATACTCTCCAGGGCTAGAACAGCATCGTCTTGACAAGTATACTGAATAAATGCAAACGCTTTAGGCCTCTTTGTGACGTCATCCTTTACGAGCTTAACTGCCACATATGGCAGATAAAGTTACAAGATATGAAGCCTTAATTAGAACAAGTGCAAATTTTTTTTAAGAAAAGAAGATACAAATAGAAAATTCAATTTACTCAAAGCCAGACATGACATTTACCTTCAGCTATTTCACCGAAATTTGAAAATTCCTTTTGTAAACTACTTTCGCTGACTGAATATCCTAAATCTGCACTTCAAAATCAAAATGAATGAGTATTTGTATAAGTTTTAAACAGAAGACAACAAAGAAGGTTATAAATCAAAAGATAAACATCCAAATAGCTCAATAATTTTAGCACTGCATGGATTCTGAGTGTACAGCACTACTCACATTATTTGGACTTTTTATTCTTATTTTTGGCTAGTATCACAGATATCTCATCATTCTACAGCAATTTTATTCTATAAGATGAAAATGTCATGTTCCTAAAAGTTATTTAGATGATGACTCTTCATAATTCTGGCAAATTTGAACCTTTCTGCAATTTTCTACAGCAATCTCGCCTTGCATCTATATCCTGCTAGCAAAGACACCCTCGAGCGCAAAGTTGTGGGTCATGTTTTAATTCTAGATTGCCCCTTCAGAAGCAAATGTCACGGAGTTAGCTTTTTACGTCGACTAACCCGAATAAGCTTAGTTTGAGGCTTAGAGTACTTGGGCTCATAGTTTAGTCCAACATATAGAATGACATTATGCCCACAGACAACAAGGTGGGCTACCCTCCATTTATAAGGTTGCAGAGACTTTAGTCATCCTTATTATTCTTTTAGTTTGGATTTGGAGTTACTATAGTCAACTTAATGAAATTTCCCTATCAATTGTGGATTAAATCAACCCGCCCTCTGCTAACCCACACACACACACACACCCCTAAAAGAAAAGTGTAGGAGAAGTAAAAACCTAGACACTGCTAAAAATTGATAATGCAAGTTTGTCAAACATACCAAAGCATTTTGCTCTCTGAAGCAGAAGTCATCATTTCATGCATATTCCTATTTTAAATGAAGTGAAACTTGATTGTTAGCATACACCATACTCTATGAAGCACCAACACTTTAATTTTAGAGATGTGTCTATATCGTATCATATCAGACACTTAACATGACGCAAACACACGTGTCATGCACTAATTTTTCAAAAGGTAAATGTCTCAATATGTCTGTGTTGTGTCATAAGCATGTCTCGTGTTTGTTTTTGCACAGCATAGACCTATGTTGCATGAAAACTCTCGAAATGTCACGTTTCCACGTTTCGGAAACATTTCCTGTCTGGAAACTCACAGAAACTTTATTGAAACATTTCGGGCACGTTTTTGTAATTTGAAAAAATTAGAAACTCGTTTCCATAAACGAAAACTTGTTTCCAAAAAAAAAAAAATAAATAACTTGCCCAGGTCAACCCCTAAACAGAAATATTCACTCCCAACTTAATTTTTCCTTATATATAATAATAATAATAATAATAACAATAATTATTATTATTATTATTATTATTATTATTATTATTATTATTATTATTATTATTATTATTATTATTATATTTACACGTTTCCCCCACGTTTTGTTTCCAACATTTTTCAAAAATATCGTTTTCGCGTTTCCCGTTTCCATGCTACCTAGCCATAGACTACAGTAAAGCTTACTAACTTTCTTTTAGCAAGAAGAACTTGAGAAGCATTTGGATAGGGAATTTGATTTTTTTTTTTTTTTTCTTGTTTGAATTGTGTATTAGGCTCATTAAGGAGAAAAAATAAATAAATAAATAAATAAAAGGTATGCTTAAAATGAAAACTGCCAGTATATTTGCAATTACATCTACATAGTAGGTGTTTCAAATTTATAATCAAACAAGTAATAATCCTTATTAATCAATTTAGTTCCATTCAATGAATTTATCAATCTAAGGATAATGTACATATCAAAACACCAAGTTTAAATCCCTTAGTTTCAAATGATGAACTATTCAAATGAAACCTTTATATTGAAGCTGCATCTTTGGATGTGATACAACTACACAGAAAAATTAAAGGATTCAGGATATAGAGGAGACACATAAAATGTAAAATATAAAGATCCTTCACAAAGACATATGATGACATCAAAGTAAACAGTCATAATCAATTCCTAACTGATCTGGACTTATTTTCACTGTTAAAGGCTGTCCTTAAGAACTAGGACTCGTAATTTACCCAAGTAGTAACCAGATAATAACTTACAGTAGGTTCAATTAAGACCAATTATCTGGGCCACAAATTTGCTTTTAATGTGAGCAATCTTCTGGAATTACCTACTGGACAGTTTTAGCACAGCCATATGCATATCAATGTCATTTCTAAGTTTTAGTTGGCACATGGTAGCATGTCCAATAATACTTCATAAACATCCTAAAACCATTAAAATATATATATATATATATATATATATATATATATATTTAAGGTCACTACAGGGACTCGTGGCTTTTGATAATTTCTTGATAAACGTCCTCTCTACTCACTAGAGGACTACTAAGTCATATCCGACAATCAATAAAAAATGAAGGTGGTTCATATTTTGTTAAAATCTCAGCATTGTCATGCATGGTAAAACATAATCCTTATAGAAAAGTTCCACCTCTCATGATATTATCATTTTTCCATCCCTTACAAACATCAAAGTCTAATCTTTAACAAAACTTTCTCTGTGATTCAATAGATAAAAGTTTCACACTTTCTTATGTTTCTCTCCATAACAGGTGACACCACAAAGTACAAGCTTTCCCTTCCTAAAACTAGGCAAGGGCTCCTTCCCCACAATCATCCACAAACCAACCATTCAATATCCTGTATCCACAGTAAAGCTGGTGTATTGAGATATCACACTCTCTCAATACGTGGTGCTGTGGACCAAAATTTACCAGGTTTTTTTCAGCTTAAAAACAAGTACAAATCTCATTATCCTCATGACCTTTCCAGGCCATGAATACCTAAAGAATCACTTACTGATAAGACCAGTATATATTGAAAAGCCTCCCTAAAAGCTAACCAAAGAATCTAAGCATGCACCAGAAAAGCCTAAGCAACTTCAGAACCAAACATTCCCTTTTTTTATAGTTGCATAAATATACTCAATTAACTTGTGGCTGCCAGAACGTACAAGGTACTACATAATGTACAGCCACCCTACATCCCTTTCTTGCCATTATTCATGACTTGGTAGCAGCCACTGTATTTTATGGGCTTTTAATTACACAAAGAAATAATTTTTGGATAATTTCCTTTCCCTTTCATGCACCTCCCCATCCATTTGAGAATCCTTCTAATGAGATTGAAAGCAAAAATGAAATCCAATTTTAGCTCCAAAAATCCAAAAGAAAAAAAAAGGGTTTCTCAATGTTCTAATCAAACCAAAAACCTGGTCTCTTGGTTTCAAGTTGTGAACCTATCAAGCAAATAACATAGTCTCATAACCCATTTTTTGAAAGTGTAAACCGTATATTAAATCTAAAAGAACTCTGCTAACCCTCCATTAATCAACCAACCTTGTTTGTCAATAGAGATGCTGGCCCCAGGATATAATTATTGAAGTTCCCAGAGCATAAATATATGTACAATACCTTTTTTTGATAGGAACATCATCAAATATCGTGCCCATAGAAAGCTACCGAAGAATTAAAGCATACAGCATGAACCATATTGCCTCACAGCTTCCAATGCATTACCCATACACATTAGTTTAACTAATGGATGGATTCCACTTCAAAACCTTAAACAAAGCCGTGTCTAAAACAGCTCATATGCTCTTCCTGGTTTTCAGCAGCCATTACAGAAGGCGGGCAGCATCTCAAACTTACCTAGACAGCTATATGCAATTGTGCATAAAAAGATCAGTGGCCCAATTTCTTTCCTTTAGGAGTTGCCATCACTTTGATATAACTTTGATTCTATCATGCTTAGAAACTAAAAATAAGAATTTTGCTCAAAAACAAAGAAACACAGGAACTAGCTTTCTCTGGTTCGGAAATGCTATAATGTTTGAATTTCAAAGCAAAACTCAAATTTGCTTTAGGCCTACAGTAAATAACAAACAAGAAACAATGGGTGGAAGTTATAAACTGGTAATCACCATGAATTCCAAAAGGGTCTCCTAAAAATCTAAGCAAAACTCGATTTGATTCACAAAAAGAAAAAAACTACAAGCACCAAATTCAAAATTCAGCAACTATGGAGTAACAAAAAAGGAAAAAATATTGAAATTAAAAATAAAAAATAAAAAAAAAATAAAGAGAAAGGGAGTTTACTTTTAACGATGATTCTGCTAGCTAGAGGAAAACTAGAATTGGGGAGTGAAGCTCTGAGGGTGAGGTTCAAAGTTTGAGGTTTGGAGATGCAATTCCGTTGAGTGATTGGATTTGCCGAAATGGGTATAGGAAAAGAGGCCATCGTTTTATTCATTCCCAAATCTTTTCCTCTTTCTTCTTCTTCACAGATCCTCGCTCTTTGTCGTTTTTTGCATTTCCCAGTACATACTCGTTTTAAGAGACAGAAACTATTCTTTTTTTTTTTACTATTCATTTTAAAATATAATTTAATTTATAAATATTTATATAATAAATATTAGTATAAATATTATATGACATATAAATAATTTAAATAAATATTATGTGATATTATTTTTTAAATTATAGTATATATTAGATAATAAATTTTTTTATAAGCTATATTCTTAGTGTAGATAACTTTCTTTTTATTTTATTTTTCACTTTTGATTAATATTTTCATAATAGATGTTCAAATACCTATTAATAATATAACATACAATTATTTATTGTAAATATATTTCGATATTAGGTATTTTTTATCATTATATTTTATTAATAATTATTGCAAAATAAAAATGCATAGAAAACTTGTTTCTTTTAAAATGAAAATAATATTTCTATTTTTTTTCTTGTGTTAGTGCTCATTTTTTCTTTTATCTTATGTTTGCATTTTTTTGTTTGACTCTTAACTAAATAAATATTTATATAATTCTAATTGATTTATTAATTAATAAATTACCAATCCTAAAATATAATATATTAATTATATATTACTTTATTAATTAAATAATGATTACTTATTCTAAAAAATAACATATTATTTTTATAAATTAATTTATTAATTATTAAATTACCAATTAAACCTCTATTTATAAGAACAATCAATCAAAAATAAATAAAGGTATATAATATAGTTAAATTACATAAAAACTTAAAATCTAAAAGAAATATTAATTAAAACTTGTAAAATATATATAGGACATATAACAAAACCTTAAAAATAAATATATCACTACCTAATTTATTACCAACTAAAAATAAATTATTGTACGTACTTTGCTAGATGTAAAGAGACATAAATTTCAGAATTTAGATAAATTTTTCATAATTATTCTAGATAACAATGATTTTTTTCTTAAAATAAATGGCTCTTTATTATTATTATATTATATGACCTCAAATAAAAAGTTTTTGGAGGTGAATTAAAAAAAAATAAAGGAAAGGGAAGATAAATGTGAATACGAATTTGTAAAAACTATTTAATATATAATATTCAATAATTTTTTATTTTTAAAATTTTATAACTAATTAGAAAATAAAATGGTAAGATAATATATATTATATTTAAAAATTAAATTATATTTTTATGAATAATTTAATATATAAATTATCATTATAGTTGAATAATAATTTATTAAATAGCTATTATTTATGAAGTAATAACTTTTTATTTTTCCACATAATGTTTGTCTTTTTTTTTTTTGGCCATTAAATAGAATTTCACGAATGTAAAAATCAATTTTAAGATTTTTTAGAATAAATTTTT
Organism: Reutealis trisperma; assembly: GCA_947687605.1. NCBI lineage: Eukaryota > Viridiplantae > Streptophyta > Magnoliopsida > Malpighiales > Euphorbiaceae > Reutealis > Reutealis trisperma. The sequence continues at coordinate 24,824 of CANTUT010000446.1, forward strand.
TGTATTAATACTCATTCTTTTCTTTTTTTTTTTGTGTCTACATTTTTTTTTGTTTGATTTTGTCACGCCCCGAACCCGAGCGCATGTGACCAGCACTAGGACACGAGAAATGCACGTGGCTACCAGTGCCCGTAGTAAGCCTAACAGAAACACACAATAGAAAACTCAAAACTATAAATGGCTATGGGCCCATACAAATTAAGCAGATCCAATTAAATCTCAATAATAAATAAAGTCACATTGGCCTAATCTCTCTTTTATCTCAATTATCTCATAAAAGTAATATTATACAAAAAGGAATTATGCTTAATAACAGTATTTCAACTCAATAATACATAACTGAATATTAAATAATGTACAGATACAAGGTGTAACATTGCGGAGTTCTAGAGATATAATTACAATTATGCATACATTACATACATTTCTTAATACTCAATAATACAACTACTGCCGAAGGAAAATTGGCAGTTTACTCATTTTATAATTCCTTCACAAGCTCATTCCTTGACCTAAAAATAACAAAATGAACAGGAATGAGCGTCCGACTCAGTGAATGATACCAGCTAATATATTAAACTGGTGTCCTATAGACAGAGTCTAATGCCTATGCTATGCACTATGTCAAAAAGACAGACAATTCACATCATCAAGCAAGGATGAGATACGATCTACAGTACCACATTAATACTCAATATGGAGAGCCGATCCCCCTATCCTGCCTCGCTGAATCCATTGATCTATCTCTTATATCCAATGGGCACAACCAGTACTGGTCTATACCATGCAGCCCTAACCCGACTAATAACAGCCTTAGCGATGAGCAGGTCCGGCCAGCATACACTAGTCATAGCTCATCTTCTCAATCCATCATAATCCCAATCATAAACCATAATCATAAACAAATCCACGATCCTAGATGGTACTGTATCCTCCCGATCTCTATCTGTTAATCACAATCATAATTCAATACAGAACAGAGAATATCGATTCCTGATTCACATTCAAATGTTACATGCATATATGCAATAGTAGTGCATAATATACATATATATATACACAGAAATGCAAATGTATATGGAAACAGGATAATATATTTGGGAGTATCACTCACCTAACTGACGACGCGTCCGACTGACTTCCTCAGAAGTGCAGCCTTTGGAACCAAGAAGACACCAAAACACCGATACCTCACAACAAAGGATAATATTAGGATAAGAATAACTCACATAACTAGAAACAACTTAAAGACTATTGAGATTCTGATCGAGATCTCGAAAAAATCATACTGAACTCAACAATAGACTCGACATCTCAAAACAACCTACTAAACATAATATAACTTATTTAATAACTGAGATACAAGAGTTTCGGGTTAACCTTCACAAATTTCGATTATACGAATGTCAAGACTCGCACTAGAATGATGAAATGGAGCTGTTGGACTGCCCCACGTGCCGTCGTCGACCGGCCACGCACCGCATCTGCCGGTGGCGAATCTGGGTGATCTCCATACCAGTAGATTCACTTCGACACCAGGATCACGAAAACCACAGCCACTCGCCCCCAGTAGCCTCCATTTTGCCGAAAAACACCTTCAAATTCTCAATTTTGTATTTTTTGATCTTTTCCTCCGGTGATCCTCAGGGAGCCTGGTTGGTACCAAAAGGAAGCCCTTGACACTAGAAGTCAAACGGGACCGGCCATGCTAGATTTGGCCTCTAGAATCAGCCGGAAACTACCATTGAAGTCTCGACACCGATGGAACTTCTCTCCTCGTGTACGCCGCCGTCCGCTGCCCGATAGGAGCACTGCTGCCTCCTCTGAGATCGCTGGACAGTGGGTTAGCCACTGGTGGTGGCGGTGCAACCCACCGCCGGACGGGTGGTGGCTCACCACCACCCAGCACACACTCTTTCTCTCTCTCCCGCTTCATCTCTATCTCTCTCTCTCTGTTTCTTCTTTCTTTCTTTTTCCCTTCAGCCAATCACCTTTCTCCTTTTCTTTTTCTTTTTCTTTTTCTTTTCTTTTTCTTTTCTTTCCTTCTCTTTTCTTAACACCAACATATATATACTTATATATATATAACACTAATAATAATAATAATAACAATAATAATAATAATAATAATAATAATAACAATAATACTAACAATAATAATAATAATAATAATAATATTAATAATATTAATAATATTAACCCATAGTTTATATAATAATGATAATAAGAATAATTTCTAATTTACATACTAATAATACAATTAATAAACTTATTCACAATAATAATTATAATAAATTCCCGAACTTCCGGTAATATATATATAATTAGCAATAGCAATATAATTTAGATTACTCAAACATAATATTAATATTCAAATATCAAAATACAATTTCTTCAATAACCATAATAATATTTCATAATAATATACATATATAATATTGTAATAAAATTACTATCAATAATACATATTCAAATGGTATAAATATATATATAATTTAAATAAAAACATAACTTTAATATTTGCTTAAATAAATTAAATAATAGAATAATACCTTTCCGTACAAAAATAGGATTTTAGAAAAATAATTGAAAATTCAGGGTATTTCAATTCTTCCCCCCTTAAGAAAATTCGTCCTCGAATTTTCAAACACAACACCTTTCAATTAAATTTCTCCACCACACTTTTACTGCGCACTCTGATACATTATCTAAACTATAGGTAAGGTAAGATAACATATCAAATTCAACAAGACACAAAATCATACAAATAAACCTCCAACAAAATTATTCTAATACCAATATCTAGTCACTAAACCTTAAAGCAAATTTATAATTATTATTTATTCCTAACTCTTGGTTTAACCGTAGATAAAACTAGCATAACCTTTGATTTCACCTATAATCAATGCTACTCTTAAACTTATCTTTTCCTTAAATCCTTATTCATACTAATGCTAAAATGAATTCCAAAATCATCCCTTCCATTGATTACTTAATTCCTCATAATTTCAATATATATTCTCACATTTAAAATCTTATCAAACTATAATTTCTATTATACTTAATCATGGCAATAACTCCAATAATAATTTCCTTAATCATTTCATCAACTAAAACATATCAAGACTTAATAATTCGCTTCTTATTCTTACTTGCTTTAGCTAATTTCCTTAATATATATATACTTTTATCTTACCAATTTGAAATCATCACATATGCGTACACAATAATTAATATACCTCAATATTCTAACTTAAAGAGCTATTGCCTCGCAATCAAGTATATTTAACCCATAATATTATTTTATTTTTAAATTTCCATTAACATCTTATTATATTTCATATTTCTAATCCTTCCATTTATCCACATAAAAATAGTGAATTCACTACTATTACTGATACTCAATAAAATTTCCACGCAGGTTTTATGTCTTTCTTAATCTATGCCATTCTATTTTGATCTCATCTTAAACATATATACTTTGTAAGTATTCCTAAATAATAACTCCATTTTATTACATAATAGAATTCTTTCCTTAATAAAAATCAATATCTAATCTTTAATCATTCTCACCACATATTATAGAATCTAATACCTCAAAATATTATCTCATTCCAAGAACTTAAATCCATTTTAGGTATATCCAAAATTGTTTAAATTTTCAAAACTATTCAGAATCATTTGTAAAAATAAAAATAGTTTCGTTATTATTTTAGAACTCAATGTATTATGTCCAGGGATGCTACACACCATGCAATCTTAATGCAATACTTAATAAGGGACATGATATATGAACAATGACTTATGATTTTATAATGCTTGACTCGACACATGTAGACCAACACGCTAGACACAAGTATAGAGCCCCAAATAACAGAATTTGAAAGCTATCTTTAAAATTATATTGTAAAATCAATTATCATGCTTAAATTCATTTAAAACATTTCATTTCCAAATCATTTAAAATTTTGAACAAAATCATCAATACCCTTTTTGGATTAAATTCTCGGGGATCCTTAAATTCAACTTCTTATATTTTCCTAAATTTTACACTAAAACCATATCACAATTTTGTTCTATTTCATTAGAATATCCAAACTTAATAAACCTTATAATCATACTCCCTACAATTATCATCAAAATTACTTTCGTTATAATCATCAAATTAATTTCACTTAAATCTATGAACTCTTTAAATCATCGCAATCACTATAATTTTACTCAAAATACACCAATGCTTAATTATTCTTGTATACTATATTAAACATAACTTTATACAGAAAAAGGGTTCATCACATAGGTCTACACAATCTCCTGAGGTAGTGTCTCTGGTCCCGTTCCCTACCTCAACACCTGCACACATCACCACCAAAAATAAAAGAAAATTACTCCCTCACAACAAGGAAAAGAAAGAAAATACACCTACCTAGATCTAGGACCCTGCAAACCTAGCAAATCTCACATCATAACTACCATCGATTCCCACAACAAACTTCTTAACCTATCACTTCTTGATAGGCTCATGCGAGGGAGACAAATTCATAGCATTATCATCATCATCATCATACTAGCTGAAGAAGACTATCTCATCAAATTCAGTAGAATCTGAAGAAGGCTCCATAAGGTGAGTCCAAATGTGATTAGTGGGATCAAACTTATCATCATTAGGCACTATGGGCTGAGGACCATCTCTCCGATACAACTCCTTAAGACAATTTTGATCCCAATCATCTGGAGCATTATTAATCTCGTAACAATACTCAGGAGAAAAATCCCACCATGGAGCATCAGGTTCACTAAGGGGCCACATCTCACGCAAAGGAACATTGTTTTTCTCACACATAAAGTGCTGAAAGGCAGTAAGCTCATCTGAATAATCAAACACATCCCTATAGAATGAAAAATAACATGATCTATAAATAAGAACTTGAGGATTCACGACTAGACGGGTGCCTGAAAGATCGCTCAGAGCAGTATAAGGACGATGAAAAACATGCATAGTTCAAACGGTAGGACCATCTGTCCAAAAAGACTTATCCAAACTAGTGATATGAAACCTCATCCACTAGTCCAAAGGATTAAATCAATGCAGGAAGGTAACCAAATGCAGGTTAGCTGCATTATTGCCGTCCAAACACTGGATATACCGGAAAAAAAATGAAAGGGCTGAATTTCTATAGCAATATGATAGAGATGAAGGAAATACCACAGAAAGTAAAGGAATTCTTTAGGCCATATCCAAAATGAATCCACTGTCATATCCATGAAAGCATATGACCTCAGAAAAGGATACTCAAGGTGGATAGTTAGTTCTTTCACAAACCGAGGGCCATACTTTCAAATGAGACATGTTTGATACTTAAAGATCTGCTCAGAGGCTAAGTTCTTAAGGGCTCTTTTAGAGATATTTTTTCTAATATTTGGGGGAAGGCCTTGGAAAAGAAAAGGATCAGGTCCAGAGGGAGAGAAAGATGAAGAAGATGCCATAAAATTAAGCTGATAATTAGAAAGGATAACTATTAGGTCAAGAGAAAATTTTCAAATGCAGAAGAAAGTTAGAACTAGACGGTGAATTACCTAATACCTGAGTCTCCAATAAATAATGAACTCAGTTCCTTACCGACAAAACTATAGTAAACTTTTCTTGAAATTGGTTTAGCTAATAACAAAGTCTTGTCTAGATATAACTGATGAGACCAGTCAAATAACTACAGTCCTCAACTCTATCTAAGGTGGCAATTGTTCATTTGCATATGACTAAAAATAATCAAATTACTTCATAGGATAAACAGAGATAAGCAAGCTAGGGCTTATCTTATCTTTTAGGTAATAGAGTACTTCCAGTACTAAAGGATACCAACAAAGAAAATCTCCAGACCTAATACACTAATAATAAAGAAAAACAAAGATGTCAATCACATGACCCTCTATTAAACTTCCTAACTAATAATTAACAACTATATTAAATCTTAACAGATAAGTATTAAGCTTACTACTAACTAAAATCTCATCATTACACCACGTTAATGCTGAATTAGAAGTAAGAGAAACTCAAAAAAATAATTAGGAATCCTACACTCCGCATGTTACAGAAATAAGGACCCACAACACTGAATATATTAGAGGTCACAAGATCTCTGCTCTGATACCACCTTTGTCATGCCCTGAACCCGAGGGCACGTGACCAGCACTAGGATATGGAAAATGCACGTGGCTACCAGTGCCCGTAGTAAGCCTAACAGAAACACACAATAGAAAACTCAAAACTATAAACAGCTATGGGCCCATACAAGTTAAGCAGATCCAATTAAATCTCAATAATAAATAAAGTCACATTGGCCCAATATCTCATTTATCTTAATTATCTCATAAAAGTAATATTATACAAAAAGGGATTCTGTTTAACAACAGTATTTCAACTCAATAATACATAACTGAATATTAAATAATGTACAGATATAAGGTGTAACATTACGGAGTTCTAGAGATATAATTACAATTATACATACATTACATACATTTCTTAATACTCAATAATACAACTACTGCCGAAAGAAAATTGGCAGTTTACTCATTTTACAATTCCTTCACAAGCTCATTCCTTGACGTGAAAATAACAAAATGAACAAGAATGAGCGTTCGACTCAGTGAATGATACCAGTTAATATATTAAACTGGTATCCTATAGACAGATTCTAATGCCCATGCTATGCACTATGTCAAAAAGACAGATAATTCACATCATCAAACAAGGATGAGATACGGTCCACAGTACCACACTAATACTCAATATGGGGAGTCGATCCCCCTATCCTGGGGCTCTGAATCCACTGATCTGTCTCTTATATCCAATGGGCACGACTAGCACTGGTCTATACCATGCAGTCCTGACTCGACTGATAATGGCCTTGGCGATGAGCAGGCCCAGCCAGCATACACTAGTCATAGCTCATCTTCTCAATCCATCACAATCCCAATCATAACCATAATCATAAATGAATCCATGATCCTAGGTGGTACTGTATCCTCCCGACCTCCATCCGTCAATCACAATCACAATTCAGTACAAAACAGAGAATATCGATTCCTCATTCACATTCAAATGTTACATGCATATATGCAATAGTAGTGCATAGTATACATATATATATACACACAGAAATGCAGATGTATATGGAAACAGGATAATATATTTGGGAGTATCACTCACCTAACTGACGATGTGTCTGACTGGCTTCCTCGGAAGTGCAGCCTTTGGATCCAGGAAGACGCCATAACACCGATACCTCATAACAAAGGATAATATCAGGATAAGAATAACTCATATAACTAGACACAACTTAAAGACTATTGAGATTCTGATCGAGATCTCGATAGAATCACATTGAACTCAATAACATACTCGACATCTCATAACAACCACTCTAGAGTCTTCTAAATATAATATAACTTATTTAACAACTAAGATACAAGAGTTTCGGGTTAACCTTCATGAATTTCGATAATACAAATGTCGAGAGTCATACCGAAATGACGAAACAGAGCTGCTGGACCGCCCCACGTGTCGCCGTTGCCAGTGGCAGATTTGGGTGATCTCCACACCAGCAGATTCACCTCGACACCAGGATCACGAAAACCATAGCCACTCGCCCCTAGTCGCCGCCGTTTCGCCGAAAAATGCCTTCAAAGTCTCAGTTTTGTATTTTTCGATCTCTTCGTCCAGTGATCCTCAGGGGGCCTGGTTGGTACCTAAAGGAAGCTCTTGACACTAGGAGTCGAACGGGACCGACCATGCTCAATTTGGCCGCCGAAATTGGCCGAAAATTGCCATTGAAGTCTTGGCGCCGGCGGAACTTCTCTCCTCGTGTACGCCGCTGTCCGCCGCCCGTTGGGAGCGCTGCTGCCTCCTCTGAGATCGCCGGACGGTGGGCTAGCCACTGGTGGTGGCTGCACCGCTGAACGGGTGGTGGCTCACCACCACCCAGCACACACTCTCTCTCTCTCTACCGCTCTGTCTCTGTCTCTTTCTCTCTCTCTCTATTCCTTCTTTCTTTCTTTTTCCCTTCAACCAATCACCTTTCTCCTTTTCTTTTTCTTTTCTTTCCTTCTCTTTTCTTAACACCAACATATATATACTAATATATATGTAACACTAATAATAATAATAATAATAATAATAACAATAATAACAACAATACTAATACTAATACTAATAATAATAATAATAATAATAATAATAATAACCCATAGTTTATATAATAATGATAATAAGAGTAATTTTTAATTTACATACTAATAATACAATTAATAAACTTATTCACAATAATAATTATAATAAATTCCCGAACTTCCGATAATATATATATAATTAGCAACAGCAATATAATTTAGATTATTCAAACATAATATTAATATTCAAATATCAAAATACAATTTCTCCAATAACCATAATAATATTTCATAATAATATACATATATAATATTGTAATAAAATTATTATCAATAATACATATTCAAATGGTATAAATATATATATAATTTAAATAAAAACATAACTTTAATATTTGTTTAAATAAATAAAATAATAGAATAATACATTTTCATACAAAAATAGGATTTTAGAAAAATAATTGAAAATTCAGGGTATTTCATATTCCTAATTGAATAAATATTTATATAATTCTAATTAATTAATTAATTTTCAATACTAAAATATAACATATTAATTATATATTTATTTTTCTAATTGAATAATGATTATTTATCCTAAAAATAGCATATTATTTATATAGATTAATTTATTAATTACTAAATTACCAAATAAATCTCTATTTAAAAGAATAATTAGGTAAAAATCAATAAAGTTATCTTAGTAAATATGCTTATCCCTCCTTTAAAAATTTATTAATATGTTGTTTATTATATAAAAGATGCTCTTTAAAATAAAAGGCGCTATTAGAAATACTTTTATATCCTTGCTAAATTATTTTTTTAATAAAATGAAATAACTTATAAAATATATATAAGTGATTATATATAATGGAAATAGTTTATAATTTTAATTTTATATGTTGTAGGTTTATAATTTTTTTATTTGTTTTAAGTGAAAGTATTTTTGACAATATCGATTTATTTATAATTAATAAATCAATTATGATTTTCTAATAAAAACTTGAAAATATAATATATATGAGTAACTAAATTAAAAACTGAAAATATTTATTATATTATAAATGATTTTTAATTAACTTTCAATTTTGGTGCAACTTGAATCTCTTTCATAATGAAAATTTTAAATAAATTTAAGTATTTATGAAATCGTAAACAAATAGATTTTTTTGGAAGAACATATCATTATAAATAGAAATAGAAATTTTGAAATTTGATAATATAATAATAGGATTACGCTTATTATTGTTAAATAAACTTTCAAATAGTGCATGTTATTTTTCTATTGCATTGTTTTAAAGAACTAAAAGTAATTTTTCTAATTTATGATAGAATTTTCTCAAAGTCAAATTATAATTTATCTAACTTGTTAATATTCTAATAATAAAAGTTAAAAAAAAATTATCTAACTTCTTAATATTCGAAAAAACATTGAAAAATATAAATTATTCCAATTGAATTCTTTTTTTATTTAAAGTAAATATAATTAACTATATATTAATAGTAATTATTTTATTTTTTCTTATTCTAGCTAAATTCATTCTTTTTTATTTAAATTAAATTTGTTACAATGTGCTTTAAGATTTTTTTATCAAACTTTTTTTATTTATCCCTTCCACAAAAATATGTTATATTCAGTTTTGTTTTTAATATTTCATGTAATACAATTATTTTTTTTTATTTTTTATACATAATTATAGAGAAAATTTATTCATTTATTACAAGAATTATTTGTTATATATTAATTTAGTAAAATTTCACAATCACTCAAATTATTATAAGAATTATTTGTTATATATATATTTCATTTTGTAAAAGCTCTTGTTTTATTCGTAATATAATAATTTTTTTTTATAATCATACTTAAATAATTATAGACTTTTATTCATATCTATTATATTAATAAAGAAAATAAATTATAATAAACTAAAAAGGAATTTTTTTCTTTTGATAAAAATAATAAATTCTAATTATTTAAAAAGAGAAGATATATTTAATTTTTAAAATTGCTCAATTTTTGATAATTATTTCAAAGCACAAATATATTGGCAATTAGCAATTTACTAATCAATAAATTATCAATTCTAAAATATGATATATTAATTATACTTTTCTCATTAAATAATGATTACCTATCCTAAAAAATAGTATTATTATTTAATAAATTAATTTATTAACTATTAAATTACCAAACTAACCTTTATTTATAAGAATAATTAGTTAAAAATAATAAGAATATTTTTGTAAATGTGTTTTTCCTCCCCCCTCACTATACATTTATTTATAGTATAGATAAATATCTACGGCAAATTTTCTTTCTTTTTAAATGCAAAATTATCTATTAGGTTTCTCCCTTGATTTTTAGACTCTACAATTAGGGTTTTAATTAGAGCCGAGCATGGGGTCACCAAAGATATCTAATTGTACCAAAAATTAGAACTGAAAATATCCAAAATCGAAAAATATGTTTACTATTTGGCTTTCTTTGAACCAAATTATCTCAAAATTTTTTTTTGTATGATTTTAGAGATTAATAATTATACGTAACAAGAACCTTACTGAACCACACTAAGCTGTTTTGAACCGAAAAACTAAAACTAAAACCATATATATATAAATATATATATATATATATATACACACACACACACATTATATTGAATTAGCAATACATTTTTAAAAAATTTGATAATGTATAAGTAAAATTTATATATATATACACACACACTTTGATATTGAATTAACAATACATTTTAACAAAATTTAATAATGTATAAGTAAAATTTATTTTTCATTAATTATAAAATTTCATTTTTAAATTAGTTATTACATTGTAATTTTATAAGTGTAAGCTAAACTTTAAAAAGAAAATTAATAATTTGTATAATATTATTAACATTGGGGAATAATAAAATAATATTCATTTGATTATAAAACTTTAAAGCAGTGATAATTCCATCAATTTTGTTAATTGGTCAATATAATTAATTGTATCAATCATTAGATAATGCAATGATTTTATTATATTATTGAGACATATAATTTCACTGGTGATAATGTTAAATTTATAGTATCATATATTATAGTTTATTTTCAATCAATTTTAAGCATTGATTTTTATAATTTTAATCATAAATAAGGTAAAAATATAATAAAAATTTTAAGAAATTTTGAGGTATTATAGATTATTTTAAGATGAAAATACATATATTTTAATTATTTAAAAATAAAAATCTTTAGATCTCCATTTTGTTTTGTACTGAACTGTCCCATTAGACCTAAATCTCCATACCGAACCATTCCGAAAAATTAGAACAGTTCAGTACAGAGATTATTATATCACAATGTGGTTCCGGAGATTTTGCAATTCCCGATTTCTCACGAACCGTGCTCACCCTTAATTTCAATTAGTATATATAGTTTTTAATTTTTAAATTTAATTTCTTTCAAATTTTAATTACATCCGATAAAAATTCAATTTAATTCTAATTTTTAATCAATTTTTAAACAGTTTCTTTTTTTTTTTAGAATCAATTTTTAAATAATTTCAAAAATTAAGTTTATTAAATTTGCAATTTTTATATTTTTAAAACAAAACACGCTCCATATTATTTGATTGCTTTGGCTGATAGTATGCAATGCATTCACCAAACACCTCATAGAAAATTTTAATTTGTTAAAACTTTTGACCTATGAGAGAGGATTTAAGCTCGGACTGAGTTTGAGTGGGTTGATTTTTTTCACAAACAAATTTGAAAAAATAATTTATAAAAAAAATAACAATTAATTAATTAAATCAAAAAAATTTTAAAAACCCTTAGATAATGGAGGAGATTAGAAACAGATGTTAAGTTATTATTTATCTTTATTATAGAAAAATAAGAAAGACAATCGAACCCAAAAAATTGGGATATATACTTAGCTTTAGGCTAAGCCTATTTATTTACCTTAAGCTAATTGCAAAGCATACATTCATTAGTAAAGCATAAAACTGGAAAGATTAGGAGGTTTAATTAATACAAATGCACTTATGGGAGAAAAGAGTCTTTCAAAAAGGTGATAGCCAAGTTCTTGATTTGCCTTTTCTAATGCTCCTGTATTTATGAAAAATAATAAAAGAGGTAAAAATAACTATTTTATTTCTTGTTTGGATAGTGACTCTTAATCTATGTATTAGATTGTGGCATATACAACAGTGGAGCAATATTGAACAAAAACAGCTCTGGTTACTCAAAATCATATTCAAAACTATCATATTCCCAACAATGAAACGATTCCTAAACCACCTACGTTGGACCAATAGACATCCCCACTAAAAATGTTTACGATAACCATTTAACCAAGCATCCTTGTCCCAGTGGCCAATATAACTCTTTTGACAGAAAAAGTTAACCAACATATTAACTAATTGATTTCGATAAATTAGATTGGATTCTGCAGTGTCTTCTTTTATAGTACCTCAACGTTATATAAGCATGCAAGGAGAATTTGACCGTACTGTGCATAATTTAAAAAATATATACTAAAATATGCTATTTTGAAAAATATTTACCCAAATATGCATTGTTTGACATTTTAAATGCCGAATTAGTTTAATTAAAAACTAGTTCGGTATTTTAAATACCGAATTAGTGTTTATTTTGAGCTGGTGTGGGGCCCATATAACCTAGTTCGGTATTTAAAATACCGAACTAGTTGTAGTTCGGCATTATAAATGCCGAACTTGTGAGCCTGCTGCGACTTGTCATATCGTGGCAGGCATGCACCATAAGTTCGGCATTTATAATGCCGAACTTGTGGTCAACTCTATAGCCCAAGTCTCATCCGTGCAGGGATTGAGACTGCAGGGTCTGCAGCCCAAGTCCCATCTGTGCGGGGACTGAGACTGCAGGGTCACGGGCCTCTAGTTCGGCATTTATAATGCCGAACTAGAGCTTTTTACCCCAGCCGTTGGATTCTCGCGATCCAACGGCTAGAGAGTAAATATATCAGATTTATAAACCCATGCGAGACCCCTTCTTCTTTCTGTCCCTCATTTCACTCCATTTTCTGCGTTTCTTTCTCTCACAGTTCTCTCAACTTTGCTTCAATTATTTTTTTTTTTTTTTGCTGTGAAAGATTGGTATTAATTATTGAAGAAGCTTGAAAAAGGAAAAAATGTATATATAATTTAAATTTTTGAAGTAATTTATAAATTTTTTTTAACTAATTTTAGCAAATTATTATTTTCTATAATATATAAAAATAATATTGATGAAAAATAATTGTTATTATTTTTTAGGTGATTATAACAATATTCAAATTTTTGAAGATATTATCCACGGAAAAGGTAATTTTTATTTTTAAAATTATATTAACACAGCATATTAGATTGATTATTATATATGTTGTTTGTATAATTTTTATTATATAGGATTTTTTTTTGTCAAATAATATTTATTTTTTGTATGTAAAAGTTTTTAGAGATAAAATGATTGCTTGAAATTTATTAATATATTTTTCAAGTTCACGAAATATAAATATAAAATAAAATTAAGCATTGTAATTTATTTAATTGTTAAGGTAATAAAATAAAAAAATAAATAAATATTCCCTTTAAAAGCACCATAAAATATTAATTAATTTAATATAATTATATAAGATAAAAAATATTTGTTAATAAATTCAAGTAATATTAGTAAATAATATAACTTAATTTAGGCTATAAATATTTCTTAAAATATATATTTGTTAATTTAGGCGATAAGTTAATTAAAACATATAATTAATATGTAATATATTTGATTAGTTCAATTAAAGTATATTAAATTTAAATAATAAAAATATATAATATCATATTATATATGTTATTAATTAAGTTAAAAAATAAGTATAATAAATAAGAAAAATTTAAACTTAAGAAAACTGATTAAATTATAATAATATTAAAAATATATAATATCATATTATATATGTTATTAATTAAGTTAAAAAATAAGTATAATAAATAAGGAAAATTTTAACTGAAATATTCTATTAATGTGTCACCTAAAATATTAATTAATTTAATATAATTATATAAGATTAAAAATAGTTGTTAATAAATTCAACTAATATTAGTAAATAATAGAACTTAATTTAGGCGATATTAATTAATTAAAATATATAACTAATATGTAATATATTTGATTAGCTCAATTAATTGAATAGTGAACGAATTAAGAAAACTGATTAAATTATGATAATATTAAAAATATATAATATCATATTATATATGTTATTAATTAAGTTAAAAAATAAGTATAATAAATAAGAAAAATTTGAACTGAAATATTTTATTAAGAAAACTGATTAAATTATAATAATATTAAAAATATATAATATCATATTATATATGTTATTAATTAAGTTAAAAAATAAGTATAATAAATAAGCAAAATTTTAACTGAAATATTTTATTAATGTGTCACCATAAAATATTAATTAATTTAATATAATTATATAAGATTAAAAATAGTTGTTAATAAATTCAACTAATATTAGTAAATAATATAACTTAATTTAGGCGATATTAATTAATTAAAATAAATAACTAATATGTAATATATTTGATTAGCTCAATTAATTGAATAGTGAACGAATTAAGAAAACTGATTAAATTATGATAATATTAAAAATATATAATATCATATTATATATATTATTAATTAAGTTAAAAAATAAGTATAATAAATAAGAAAAATTTGAACTGAAATATTTTATTAAGAAAACTGATTAAATTATAATAATATTAAAAATATATAATATCATATTATATATGTTATTAATTAAGTTAAAAAATAAGTATAATAAATAAAGAAAATTTTAACTGAAATATTTTATTAATGTGTCACCATAAAATATTAATTAATTTAATATAATTATATAAGATTAAAAATAGTTGTTAATAAATTCAACTAATATTAGTAAATAATATAACTTAATTTAGGCGATATTAATTAATTAAAATATATAACTAATATGTAATATATTTGATTAACTCAATTAATTGAATAGTGAACGAATTAAGAAAACTGATTAAATTATGATAATATTAAAAATATATAATATCATATTATATATGTTATTAATTAAGTTAAAAAATAAGTATAATAAATAAGAAAAATTTGAACTGAAATATTTTTATGCGAAATAATAATTTATTTGAAAATAAAATAAAGTAATTTATTTGTAATAATAATATTTTTATGCAAAATAATAATTTATGTTAGAAACTATAAAAATGTCTAATGCAATTTAATAATATAATAAAAGAGTATAAATTAACTTAATTTACTATAAATCAGTTAATTGTATTATATATTTAACATATAATATACATTAATGAATTTAATAATTAATTTGATTAAGTATAATTAATGAAATATGAAATTTTTTTGATACTATAATAATACATATATATATATAATATTTAATATTATATAAAGAGAATAAAAACCTATATAAAGTATTAATTTTTGAACATAATAAAAGTTATATTTTGATGAAATGAACTTGTTGTAAAAAGTGGAATTAATTTTCAAATATGACTAAACTATAAGCCCTAAAATGCAAATATTTAGAATTATTATTAATTAATATTATTATTATTTCAAAAATAAATTATATATATATATATATATATATATATATATATATATATATATATATATATATATATATATATATATATATCAAAAATAAAAATAATATTAGAATTTAAATTTGTATAATGATTATGTTGTATAAATTATAAAATGATAAGCAGATTTAGAAAGTGGAATTATTTGACAATGTGAAAATCATAAATCCTAAATCCTAAAGCTAAATTTGTAAATCATAAATTTTAAAATGTCGGTCATACAGATTATGCTACAAATTAATTTTTGGCATATTGTGAAAAAGTAAAAGTAATTACACTGACATTAATATAAATAAATATTATTACTTAATATTTTTTTTTATTTTTTTGTTTGGAATTCATTATATATAATGCTAATAGATATTGCCGAATCGATACCAATATATTTTTACTGGAGAGGTGAAGTGATACGCCGTGACTATGGAGTTGATTATATAAATGGGCAATGTAGTATGCTCCAAGTTCATCCTGTACAGAAAATCACAGAGATGCTCCACATTATTCACACAGCCACAAAAATAGATTGTGAACAATATTTTATCAACTCAATAATATTTATGGTACCTGTAAGAGTAGTAAATGGAGTTGTCTACCAAATGGCAGAAATATTGGAAGATGATGATGATGTAGAACGAATGTTTCAACATATGGATATGTTTAGACAGGATTTGGCATTTTTTGAGATTTATGTTGGTATTAGTCAAAAGACAGCCAATGATGACATAAATGATGATGATGGGGAAGGGAATGCAGATGGGAATGGAGAAGACAATAATGCAAGTGCACATGATGATGCAGAGGGATCAGGGGCAATGTTTTCATATGTTTTTGAAGAGGACGAAGATGACGAAGATGTCGAGGAAGATGACAGTGATGATGCACCAGAAGAGTCTGATGAAAGCGATGAAAATATGCTCCATGAATCAGACAATTCTGACTCTGAACATTCTGCTTTTGGAGTACATGAGGGGGAGGCATGTACTGTAAGTAATAATGCAGTCATGAATGTACCATCACATTTTTTTAGCTACAACTCAAATGAGTTTGTAGATTTTGAAGCAATGCGGGTACCAGATGGAAATGAAAACATGATAGATTATGGTGATGGCTTATGGCACAAATACACCCGTTTATGTCGAGATAAGCTAGCTATATGGAGTAGACGGGCAAATGGTCATGAAGTGCAATTTTTTAATAGAAAAACTGGTGAATGTCAAGTGACTATTGGTCGACAAAATCGGAGAGGAAAGATTAAGGGAGGCAATGTACAGGTTGTGGATTTGGCAAAACGTGAATGCTCGTGTGGCAAATTCCAGCAATATAAGATTCCTTGCTCGTACGCCATTGCATGCTGTGTGAAGAATGGTATTGATTGTGAGCATTACATTTCTCCATTTTACAAGTTAGAACGTTCATTGAAATGCTGAGAATCACACTTCCATCCCCTTGGTCATCCAGATTATTGGCCAGAATGTGAAGAATTGCCTTTAATACCTAATAAAGAATGGTTGCGTGGAAAGGGTAGACCAAAATCCACAAGGATTAGAACTGAAATGGACTACCGAGTAAAAGAGAAAGGTGGTTATTCATGCAGAGTGTGTGGTGAATCTGGCCATAATATTAAAACATGCCCAGTTGCAAATAGTAGGAATAGGCGCTAATAAAATGTTATTTTCAACTTGTATCTTAATATGCTTAAGATTTTATAATATACTTACATATTGTCTATTAACAATATATTGTAATCAAATGATAAATTAATGAATTCATATATTACCGTTAATAATTATGCTCCATACTATAACTTAAAGTAATTAGTATTATGTTATACTATTTTTTATGAATGACATTATCTCATATGTATTTGCATTTTTTTTTTCAATTGAGCTATGCTATCATTTTATCAATTATGTTGTACTACACCAATATAAACATTAGGAAAGTTTCATTATCATTTCTTATGGTTTCATTATATTTGTTCAGGTATGGAGGGTGGACATGCTGCGGATCATATACATCCTGGACCATATGACACTTCCTTATTGGACATGCAGGATGTTCACAAATTAGGTGTGTATGGGTTGATCAGGGCACTACCCCACCATTGCGATGCAGGCGTAACGCATTAGTATTGCGTGATTTTATGGTTGATGACCGAGTAATTCTGCGATTACGCCTTATTGGATTTTATGGCATGGCGAGGATTGGCTATTTTATGTTGGATCACCATCTTATCACCGCACTAGTGGAGAGATGGAGACCAGAAACACACACATTCCATTTTCCATATGGAGAGATGACTATCACACTTCAGGATGTCGGCATACAGACTGGGTTGCCTATAGATGGTCATGCAGTGACTGCATCCTCACACGTAAATGGGAGGGATTTATGTCAGCGACTTTTGGGTGTAGAGCCAGATGGTAATGCAATTAGAGGAAATAGATTGTCACTTAATTGGCTGGCTGCTACATTTGCGACTTTGTCTGATGATCCTACTGAGATTGAGATAGATGCATATATACGAGCATTTATACTTCGCCTTATAGATGGTGTTTTGTTTACCACGAAAGCTGATAGCCGAGTTCACTTGATGTGGCTATCTCTGTTGGAGGACTTTGACCGAGTTGGTCAATATAGTTGGGGAGCTGCATGTTTGGCCTGCTTGTACAGTGAGTTATGTTCAACATCACATCGAGATGCAACTGAAATTGCAGGTCCATTATTTATATTGCAGCTATGGGCGTGGGATAGACTTTCCATAATTTCACCCCGACTACATGTGCGAGTTCCACCAGGAGACTCCCCGCTTGGGCAACGGTACGCAAGAATAAATATTTTTAAAATATATTTTTATGAATTATATCTAATTAATCTTATTTTACAGATGGAGTAACCCGCGACAGGTTACTGAAGTCAGTACACACGTCGTACACGACATTCGCTACAAATTTGATATTATACATGACCAACAGGTATATTTAAATCAATCACTATAATAAAATTTACGTTATTGCAACAAAATAATTTGTCACAATGAAAGCTATTTTTGTGATAATTTATTTTTTATGATGAATTTAGCTTATCACTGGGTTAATTACAATAAATGTTTCTTAATAAATTTATTGCAACAAAATAGAATTTCATCACGATAAAATATAACATATTGTGACAAAATGACTTTGTGACAAAAACTAATTTATTGTGATCAATTATTTATAAAAAAAAGAAAATATTTTGTCACAACAAACATCATTCTATCACTATATAATAAGTTATATAATAACAAAATAAGATAATATAAAAATAAGTTTAATTTATAAAAAAAAATTCCATAATCGGAAAAAAAAAAGTAGATTGAAAAACTAGATAAAAAAAAATCTGAAAAATAAAATTAGCATATTCCTTAAAAAACAAGGTTTAATTCGATGAGAAACAACTAATTAACAGGTTAAAAAAAATAAATTATTATGCTAACCTGAAATCCGATGAGAAACAATAAGAAATTTGTTATTTGAGATATGATAATGGCAGAGTTTTATTTTATTTTATTTTTGGCTATTAATAATAAGTAAAATTTATTTGACAAAAAAAAAGTAAAAATTTGTTAAATTTATTTGACAGAAAAAAAGTAAAAATTTGTTAAATAATCAAACCAATTAATTTGTTCTTTTAACTTAATAATATATTTACAGCAAATAAAACAAGAATTTGTTATATTCTTATCAAGTGTTAAATTTTTTTAGTCTCTTGAATGTATATATTATTTATAAAATTAATAGTATAATTTTAGTAATATATAAATTAATATAAAATTATAATTTTTATTTTATTTATTTATTAAATTTAAAATTATTTACGCTATATGAAAAGTCTGTATTAGTCACAAGTATATGATTACATATTTTAAATTATTATTATATTTTTATTAAAGTTTGAAATTAATAATGATTTACTAAATTGAATATGCGTTTACTGAAAATTATTTTTGATTGTTAAAATATGTAATATACATCAATATTTCATGCAGATGATTTGGCAGCCATATGATGATGAGATATTGGAATCACTCCCTCAGTATTGCCTCAATAGACAAAATATATGGCAAGCAGTGGTCCCAATGATTTGCTTTCACATTGTACAGTGGCACCAGTCGGACAGAGTTCTTAGACAATTTGGATAAAGACAACGTATACCGTTGCTGCCACAACAACTTAGAAGGCTTGAGGGCATTGACTTGCGTTCTGGTACAGGCGACTGGCATGTCTACCATCGTCAATGGATTATGATGTGGAATGATCGACATCAGCGAATCCGCGCAGATGTGCCATGTGACACACGGCCACAATACCATTCGCAGTATATGGAGTGGTTTAAAAGGGTAACGAGGAGATATATATCTCATCAGGGTGGCTTGTTTAATGCAATGGTTAGTTAATGAAGAAATTGGGAGTAATTGATTATTCAGTACATGTTTCACTTAAATATAATCTTAGCATGTTATATATTTTGGAGTAAATGTTAATTTACTTCATTTTACAGATATTACTAATAATGTATTTATTGCAGAAAGATATTGTTGAGAGAATTCGCATTACAAATGATGTCGACACAATACATCAGATCAATCAAACTATGTTTGATGCATTAGCTGAGGAGGAGCGAATTGTGATCGGACAACCTCCGGATCCAGAGCAAGTGCCAGAACAGCATCAGTCAAATGTCGGTCAAAGTGAACCACGAGCTCGACGACGTTCTAATAGGAGTGCAAACCAAAGGCGATGAATGGGTACATCTATTCATCTAAATATATTACATCCAATTGAATTCCATAATGTGCCCACAGGTCGCCACCAATCGAGTCAGCATGATGAAAATAGGTTTCCTCCTTCCACCTCAACTAGATTCGAGTTTGGTGGTACATCAGGGGCTCAGCCACCCGACGTCACAACTGAGATGTATGGACAGTCCCAGACCTCATCTTCATTCGCACAGTTTGCATCTACGTCATTTTAACCGAACCCATATGCTGCGTCGTCTTCTGCATTCATGCCTTGGGTAGGAGCACAGTGGGATGGAACTCCCACACAGCAAACGCAAACGCAATATTCAGGCAGATTTTTCACTCCAACAAATACGTTTGCACCTGCTTTTGGCCATCCATTTGCTACACCAACATATACTCATACTCCTATACCATACACACTTCAGGATCAACAGCACGATGCTACTGCTGATGAAGAGCAAACTGAAGTGCAGCCAATCGCAGTTCAACCTAGACGTGCTCCTCCACGTGATCGTAGGCCTCCTCCTTGTGGGACTGGAGGTGATCGGTGTCACGTTCAGGGGGGACGCAGACGACGTGGAGAGCATTAGTTTTTTTTTTTAATGACAATTATACACTTGGTATAATATTTATTTGTATAATTATATATGCATATTTTATATTATGTTTATACATTTTCATTGCATTCTTTGTTGGCTTATTTAAATATTTTTAAAGTAAATTATTTAAATATTGAAAAATCACATATAATTTATAAAAACTTCATATAAATTAACATAAAAATAAATAAAATATAAATTAATGCACAGTTTAGTTTTTTTTCAAAATTTCAATTTTAATTATGTAATAACAAGAAAATTAATAAGCAAACCCAATTTTTTCCATTATTATTTGTACATTAGAACAATTAAGGACACAAATAAATTCTAATATTAAGCAAACAAAATATATTAACATAGTCATGCATTTATATGTTATTTACCTTTTTTTCATGCAAAATTTCTTTAAAAATTCAAATATTTTTTAATATGACCTACAAAAAAATATTAATATTTTTCGGTCATATTTATAATTATTTATAAAAAATAAAATTCTCAAATTTCTGCCCATTAATTAATATTAATTATATTATTATTATTATTATTATTATTATTATTATTATTATTATTATTATTATTATACTTTACACATTATCTTATTAAATTACTTAAATATTTTTATGCCCATCGAAAAATAGCAATTCATTATACAAAATAAACTAATAAAATATGCTATAACTATAATTAAAAAAGTTATAAGAAATCAATTATTAACAAAATATGCTATAACTAACTTATTATCTAATAATAATAATAAGTACTGTTATTTTATTCATATTATTATTATTATTTTCATGCCCAATTATATTCATAATTTTTATTATTTTACATATTTTTACTTTAAATATTTTAACAAAATACTAAAAAATTACAAACAATCAATTATATAAAATAACAAAAAACATTTTAACAAAATAATAACAAATATTATCACACAATTAACAATTAACAAAAAATATATATATTATTACCTTATGTTATTTTCAAATAAATAAGAAAATAAAATTTATCTCTTTCAATTAAATTTTTTTAATTGTTTTAAAAATATATATCATTTCTAAATTATTATTCATTTATATTTAAAATTATTTGTAACAAAAAATACTTTAAATATTAAATGAAAAATATATAAATTATTTATAATATTAAAAATAAAACTTATTTTTATTTTTTTCCCATTCTTCTTCTTCAAATTAAAATCAGATTTGAAAAAAAAAAAAAAAAGTAGAAGAAGTTAAGTTTGAAGGGTAAGGGATGGGCAATTCTTCTTCTTCAAATTAAAATCAGATTTGAGAAAAAAAAAAAAAAAAGAAATAAAGTTTGAAGGGTACGGTGCAGTGGGGTGGGCAGGATGAGTGGGAGCCGTGCACCAGTTCGGCTTTATAAATGCTGAACTTATGGTGCATGCCTGCTGCGACATGACAGGTCGCAGCAGGTCACAAGTTCGGCATTTACAATGCCGAACTAGAATTAATTTGGTATTTTAAATACCGAACTATGATACACGGCCCCATTCCCCACAAAACCAAAGGAAGTAAACACTAATTCGGTATTTAAAATACCGAACTGTATTTTGGTTCAACAAATTCGGTATTTAAAATACTAAATAATACATATTTGGATAAATATTTTTCAAAATAACATATTTTAATATATATTTTTAAATTTATACACGGTACGGTCATTTACTCGCATGCAAGAGATTATCAAGAATCAAATTTTCTTTTATAAGGTCTAATAAAAGCATTTATTTTGACTTTTTGACCAATACTTCCAGCACACACTAACCAATAAGAGTTTAAAAAATATCAATAACCATCATTTGACAAGTGAAAGACATATTTTCTTAGGTAGTAACCAATGAAAAATTGTGTAGTTGCCTGCACTGGGGAGAAAAAAAATCCTCTTGTAGGGAAAAGAGTTAAATATTAATGTTTTGCTTGGGGGAAAATGCTCAATTTAAGATATGAACTATTACGGAAAAAGCAATCAAGAGCTCATATTTTTTTTTTCTTCCAATTAACTCTTTAAACTCTTAATTTTAGTTAATTAAAGGCTTAGTGAAGTATGTGATGGCACATGATATTAACACCTGTTAAATGGAGCCCATAAAGTCAGACGTGGAATCCAAATTAACACTTACTCAATGATTTTTCTACTTTTATTATTTTTTTGGATAATTATCAAATTAGTGTGTGAATCTTATCAAAATTGACATACAATTATCTTTTTTTTTTTTTTTGCCAAATACAAATAATTATCTCAACTTTATTTCTAATTTTTTCAATTAAATTCATTTGAATTAAATTTATTGTTGGATAATTAAAATTTATTATTTTATACCATCTCATTTTTTACCTTTTTTTTTCTTTATTATATTCATTTTCATTTTTGTAAGGATTTTCTTAGAAAATGAAATAAAATTATGAAAATTTTTTGACAATTTTTTAAAAGATGAGATTTTTTTTAAAAAAAATTAAAAGATAAAGAGAGAAAATACAATGAAAATGAAAAAAAAAAAGATAAATAACATGGATATTAAAATATGATATTATTTATTGAGTAAAAATAATCAATTTTAAATTTTTGGTGAGTAGAAAAAATTGTTTGTTCAAATATTTAATTGATAAAAAGTAAAATTCAACCTAATGAGAAATAAATTTTACTTTAAAGATAAATGTAATACTGCCACTTACAACAATTGAGAGGGTAGGGTCAATTGAGAGGGTGAGATTGCCGGAAGTGAAATTGGACGGCAACGGCTAGATGTAAGTAAGCGTATCATCAAGTTCAAAGGTGAAATTCAGCTGTAGGATGGTGAAGATTGTGAGAATTGACAGGGACTTGAATGAATATGGAGTTGCTTTAACTATGAAATTAAAGAAAGAAAAACCCATAACCCTCTATATATCTAAAATTGCTAATAAAATAAAATAAAAATTTGCAGAGTAGAAATGCTGCTATACCATTTAATATCCTGAGCTTAACCATAATAATTATACAATTTTATTTTTTCAAAGATGGTACACACCAAATTACAATACCCACAAAAAGAAAGATCAAAATCAAATCAAAATCATTCTTCTCTTTTAAATTTTCTACTTCTCAATCAATGGACTTACCTAACTTTTCATCTTCTTGTTCTTGTTTTCCAAATGCTTCTTCACATAAAAATTCAATAATATGAACAAAATTAAAAGGAAATTAAAGCTATAAAGAGACTATGGAGAGCAAGGATTAGACCAAGAGGAACAACACGACCACGACGAAGAAGAATTGCTAAAGAAATATGGATGAAAGAGCATAAACGTAGATAAAAAGCTATGGAGGAAAAGAGGACCATCACCATAGACACCATAGATGAAGGAGAATGAGAAGTTTATGAGAGGAAGAGAAGGATGAGCACTACCCTGGTTGTGGTAGTTGTGAAGTCATCCAGATTGTGTTTTATTTAATTAATTAATTTCTTTTTTGTGATTAAATTATATATATATATATATATATATATATATATATATATATATATATATATATATATATATATATATTGAAATTTGGAGGCTAAAGAGAATGTGTAAGAGAGAGGAGATTAAATCAGCTTCACGTGCTAAATAAGATGTTGTGACACATTTAAATCACTTTATCAATATAACAAATGGTGCCATTATTTTCTGTCAACAAAAGCCTTAAATTGAATAAAATTTAAAGTTTAGGGAGCTAATTGGAGAAAAAAAAGTATGGGCTTTAAATTGCTTTTTTGATAATAGTTCAGGCCTTAAATTGAGCATTTTTCCTTTTTGTTTGGGAAGAAGAGAAAAGTTAGGAAATGAAAGGAATGAGAATGAAAGTAACTTTGGAAAATGTAATCCTTTTGTTTAGAAAGCTAGAGAAAGGAAATAAAAAAGTTGTGAATAGTGAAATTTTCCCTTAGGCAATAAAAAAATTTCCCCTAAATTTGAGGGGAATGGAAAGAGAAAGTATTTTTTAAATATATTTATAAACAAAATTATATTTTTGACCTTATTTTTATCTTTCAATCAAAGAAAAAGAAGATATGATAGTAATTTCATTTTTCCCTATCTTTTCACCACTTTCCAAATAAGATGGAGAAAAAAATTTTCTCTATTTTTTCTATTCTTTTCCTCACCCTTTCTTTTTCCACCCAACTTTTTTTTCAAAATATAGTGTAAAATCTTTGTTTCTAAATTATAATAGCAATCTTAAGTAGCAAAACAACATTTCTATGGAAAAACATAAATATGTATTACCAATTTCAACATATTTAACATGCCGACATTCAAAATGTATTATGGAATCAAATTGTCTTACTCTTGTTCAAGTTTGTAACTCTTCACCAAATGACTGTCCATAGGATATCAAAGCTAATCTATCAATCATTAATGATCTTAAGCAGTTATTTTTTGTTGTTAATTTTGTTGCTCAAATTGAATGGCAAACAAGCCAACAGATTGGGTCACCTCTAGTATCCTGAATAATTATCTTTCTCCTGTTTGGTCTATTGTACGTCCTCTTAGGCTTGCTAGCCTTTTGAATTATGATGCTTTAATTGAATGAATATGAGATTTGTTTTGGCCAAAAAATAAATGCCGACATTTAGTGGAAGCATTTCATCAAACAACATTTTTTTCATTATTTTCAATATATGGAAATTATCATAAATGAGCGAAACTTACTCCTACGAGATTAAAAAAGCTATTATTGTGATAATATTTAAGTAATATGATAATATTATATGTCTATTTTATTTCTATAAATAGATATTCTTATGTAAATAGAACTATATTTCTATTTTTAACTCTATAATTATTTACACTTATAAATAGGTGTTACAATCAATAAAGTTATACATACAAAAATTTATTCTCTCTTTTCTCTATAATTATTTCTTATTTTATAATACGTTATCAGCACGAATTCGTTCTACCAATTTTTTTTAGAAATCCTCTGAAGGATTGTTAATAGTGGCTATGATAAACATAATTTATTATATTTGGAGCATTGATGCACCACTTATTTAGGTGACATGATATGTGAGTTTCTTAAATCACAGTAGGCCATTAATTATAAGTTTTGTATGTGTCATTATCATTCACACATTTATTTTATGAAGCCCATATGCATTTTTTTCATGTAAATTTAGGGAGTATCATATTATTGATTATTTTTCATATTTTGCAAATTGATTTTTTTTTGGGATTTATCGAATTTGTTCTACCATATGCACCACTCATTATAAGCTATAGTTATAATGTGATAATAATTTTATCATCATTTGTTTATGGAGATTAATATTTGATACTATTTAGTTTTAATTAAGTGATTATAGTTCTTGAAAAACTTATATTCTTAATTCTTGTTCTTGAAGAACTACTATTATCTTTTTTTTTGAAGGATTAAATTAAGTAATTAATTATAGTTCATGAAAAACTTGTATTTTAAATTCTTATATAATTAAATAAATTAATACAATTCCTGATGAACTAATATTCTCTACAGTTTTGGAAGACCCAATCAAAATAAATAAATAAATAAAATATAAATTTCTAAAGAATTGGCATTTTAAGATCATGAAGAACCATATCCTAATTTGTTAAAAAAATGATATCCTACGTTCATCAAAAATTAAATAAACTGTCTATAATTTTTTAAATGACTAATTTTATTATGATCACTTGAAAGTTATGGTCCTACCACAAGCTCAATAGGACTGGCTAAACATGTCCTTAAAATATTCTAATTTTGTTTCATAATACAACTCAATCATATTTATAATCACTTCACAGCTGAAATTGTGTTATGATAAAGTATAATAATTTTATGTCTCTAATATGCTTCTGCAGCAACAGTATAAAATAAAAATTTATAAAATATTTTAAACTTATTGCTCGTCATCAATTTCTAATTATCAAGTTAGGCCCATTAGTACAATAGCAGTCCTTGAAGTGAATGTTGTAGATTACTAAAAGTCAAAAGTGAGGTAAATTTTGTAAATCATGAGAACTTTGGAAGAGAAACAACTCACATGGAAGATATAATTCTTTTTAATATTTTGCATTGTTGTATATTAATCTTACTACTTTGTAGGATTATATCGATAAATTATTTAACCATTTATCCATATTATTTTGTATTATAATCTATGACTAAATTCATTAGTGTTTTATTCTAAGTATATAAGAAAAAAAATATCGCGTTGAACCTATAGTTCAAGCGTTGAACTTGTAGTTCAAGCATTGAACTTGTAGTTCAATAATCAAACCTTAAAGATTTAGTATGACATGCCATTGTGCATGCTGCTTTATTTTATATATTTGAGTTTTTTATCATAGGTACTGATAACATCATCTCAATGTGCCAAAAAAAAAAAAAAAAGGAAGTCCAAAGAAGATACTTGAAATTTATTTTAATGAGGCACATTTTCTGACATTAAGGAAGAAAAAGCATATGTAGTGTTAAAGAATGTCGAGAAATTTTCTAAAAGAAAACTATATTTTTGATCCATGTATAAGTCAAAATGAACTAGAAGTTTATAAAAATAATACAGTTGTAATCAATTATAACTCAACTGCTAAATGCATTAATATATGCCAAAAAGTGACAATAATCTCATATTCTAGCTGCTCATACCATAGTAAGGGACACTATTCTTGTTGAAACTAAAAATCAAATTGAGCTCGACGTACGCCAAAAGTGTGGATGACCTAAAGATAAGAATTTGTGGGAAAAAAAAAAAACAATATCACTCATAAAATCTCCTGAAAATGAAGATCTTAATTAAAGAGTTATAGCCAATTATGAGACACAAATTGAGACAACGGAATAATTAGATGCTCCAGATATATCTTCATGGGTTGATGATCATATAAATAAAAACAGTAACTCTTACTATTTCAAGAGAAAATCTGGATACAAAATCTATAAGTATAGCTGAATATTAGCATAAACATGATTGATCATTATGGAAATAGGCAATTAAAGCAGAGCTAGACTCACCCTATCATTAACCATGAGAAAACTAATTTTCTTATTATGGTACATAGTTTAAAAAAGGCTTGAGATGTGTTTTATGAAAATATTATATGAATCCTGGGAGGACTAAATATATAAGAATGAATCGTTACTAAAAGAGTGATATGTGAATGATTCACATGTATTCATAAAAGACCACAAATTAATTATTATTATAGTATATGTTAATGATTTAAATATCATTGGGACTTTTGATGAACTCAAGAAAACATGTACTATATAAAAAGTGAGTTCAAGCAAAAATTTATATAGATATGTAAATTGATCATTAAGGATTCCTAATACACCGGTCTGCTTATGTAAAAAAAATACTTAAACAATTTTGCATAGATAAATCTAATGGCGGTCCATTTACTATAAGTGAAAAGAGACCTTTTTAAACCTAAAGAAGATAACAATGAGTTATTTGGTCCTGAAGTACCATATTGAGTATTATAGGAGCACTTGCAAATTGTACTAAACTTCATATTACATTTGCAATAAATTTCCTAGTAAGGTATAATATGCACCAACTAATATTAGAATGGTGCAAGACACTTATTATGTTATCTTCGAATTACTATTGCATCATCTTATCAATACTAGTTATTTACTTGATCATCATAATAATGAATTTTAGACTAGTTATATTGCAATTTCATAGTCTTGGAGTACCTCAATTATAGATACTCCCATTATATTGTTTGAAATTAACACAACATATATTGCATAAAATAAAGTGGACAAAGTAAACATGTTTTACTCAAATTATCTTACATGCATAAACTTCAGAAGAGTGATGAAATTAATATCCACTAAATTTACTTGAAAAATAACTTATTTATTAAGCTATCACATAATGTGATATTGGAACAACATTGTTTCATCGATTAATATGCACCATGTTGGGATGTTGTCTTCATTAGGGGGAGCGAATTAATATAAGATTGTACTCTTTTTCCTTAGTTAAGTTTTTATCGTATGAGGTTTTTTTAACCAAAGGTTTTAATGAGATAATGTATGCAATGATAGAATAGCATATAAATTGTACTCTTTTTCTTTGTGTATTTTTTCCTACTAGATTTTTCTAATAAGAATTTTAACAAGGTATATTCATAATGAAAATAATATCATAAGGGAGTACTATAAATAAATTATTATATATAGATATTACTTAAACATTATTAAATATACAGTTTGATAACTTAACAAATTTGTTTATAAAGGCACTCTCTATAACTACATTTGAAAAATTAGTGAACAAAATTAACATACACTGACTAAGAGATTTATATTAGAAATGATGTTTTTTATGAGGGAAAGATTTTTGTGCACTGTACGCTTTTTCCCTTAGCATAGGTTTTGTCCCATTAAATTTTCTAGGCAAGGTTTTAAATGAGGTAATATTATGATGCAAATTCTACAAAAATAATGTACTCTTTTTTTTCACTAAGATTTTTTTTATAGGATTTTTTCTTAGTAAGATTTTAACAAGACATATTCTTTATAGTAGACATCCAAAGAATAGTGTTGTGATAATATTTAAGTGATATGATAATATTAGATGTCTATTCTATTTGTATAAATAAATATTTTTATGTAAATAAAACTTTATTTCTATTCATATTTCTATAACTTTTTACATTTATAAATAAGTATTACAATCAATAAAGTTATACCCTCAAAAACTTATTCTCTTTATTCTCTATTCTCTATAATTATTTTTTATTTTATAACAGATATTAAATTATCACAATTGTAAGGTAAAAAGATTAAAATATCCTTTTTTGATTTTAGTTTAAAGAAATAAAAGCCATCAATACAAATGTTTGGTGAAAAATTAGGGGAAGGATGAAGTTAAAATAATAATAATAAATAACTTCTTAAGATACTAAATGATAAATATTTTGAAACAGATAGAATATTAATGAAACATAGAATTATTCCAAACCTGTCTCCTATCCTAGCAAAACACTTCCATCCAGGCAATATTAGGATGAAACTTGGCCTAAATTATTTATTTCAGTAAATCTACAACATAAGCTCTTCAAAAAATGGAATCACTAAAAAACTGTTAAATATACACCAACAATCAGGTTATGCTAGATCCTTGACCTTATTCTCTTTGAACCACCGATTAAGTTTCTCAATAACAAATTGCACATAAAATAGTATAACATCGTGCAAACTTTGCAATCACTCACAACTTATTTGTACCAGAGTAATTGTATGAGATTTAACCATATCAATCCAAGTTTCTGTGACAGACATTACATAATCCATTCACGCCAATCCATTTGCAAGTCCAAGCTAATATGCAACGATTTTCACCAAGTTGCAATGAAAAAACTATTAGAGATATTTTTAGGTATACATAAATATCTCTACCACATGTTCCCAAGAGTCTAAACTTGCTTATCCATCACCCTGTAATTACTAATTACTGACCTCAAATTCACTCAATAAAAAAACATTATATGGTGAAATCTTAAGCAAAGTCAAACCTAAAAATAATGTAAAACACAATATTCCATGCATCTTCATATCTAAAAATCAAAGTAAGCAATTACTGTGAAAAGGAGAAAGAGATAGTTCAAATAAAATCTTCCAGCTCAGCTATATCAATTTGATTCTATAAATTTTTTATAGCAAATTATTAGGAATAACTCAACTTGATTCTTGAAATTTTTTTGATAGAAAATTATCAGGAATAACATTCTCATGACATTTCCTACATATGCTCCTAAGTTCCAATTCCAGTCTCAATAATTCACTTGGGTGTCACAGGATTGAAGTCAAACAAGCAGTTTTATACCACCCTTACCTCTTCTCCTCCCCCCCAACCAAAAAACATTATGCCTATTAACATAATCTAAAGTTTTGACCTCATGCTGAAATAAGCCACCCATGCATTGTTTACATGTATACAAGCATTGGAAAGATCAATTCCTCTTAATTTAGCATTATCACAAATATTACTGGTGCGTAAATTGTTCCAGGAAAGAGAGAGCTCCATACACTTCAAGAAAATGAAATTTGTAAAACAACAGATTATAATCAGCAAAGAAAATTAAAATGGCTGTTTTTTAGGCATATGATGAAGGAAAAAGTATGACTATAAACTATTCCCTTTTATTAGCTAAATCTCCATACCAAAGATATGTAAAACCAGAATCATAGTAAAATCACAGGTAATATTCTGGGCTCATTTTAGCCGTCTTTCTCCTAATCATGTAAAAATATTGAAAACAATGAGATTAAAGAACAAATATGCCACAGGTTCTTAAGATTTTCCCTATAAAGCAATTGAATGGCATGCCTATCAGACACTTTTTTCTCTTTGAACAACACAATTTCATAGGCCTAAATAACCCTGTAAGAGAGTAGCAGCCAGTAAAATCTGCAATTTAAACTTGGTAAAATATTGCAAAAGTTGAAGTACATAACAGGAATTTGAACATTCCTAAGGTTACCAGACATGGTTCAACATGACCTTGGCTCATTCCATGACAACTTTGGCCCCAACAGCTTTCATCTTCTCAATTATTTGCTCGCCTTCTTCCTTTGAAACTCCTGTTTTCAGCACTGATGGCGTCTTCTCTACCAAATCCTTGGCTTCCTTAAGACCCAAATCAGTAAAACTTCTAACCTCCTTGATTATCTTAATCTTTGAAGCTGCTTCATACGACTCCAATTTCAATTCAAAAACAGTCTTCTCAGGTTTCTTCTCTTCCTTGGCACCAGCAGCTGGTGCCTTCATTGCCATTCCAGCCAACCCAGTTGCACCAGCCTTCATAACTCCAACTACCGGCATTTCTGTCATTCCCTTCTTTCTCATTATAATGGAACTTAGTTCAGCAACCTCCACCAAAGTCAGCCCAGCAATTTCATCAACAAGCCTAAAAACGCGCCCTGTTGGAGGACTACGATGCTCAGTGGGATCAAAGTTGGCAGGATCATAATCAGCTGGGAGCCGCCTCTGATCAATTTCTTCCTCTTCTTCATGATTCTTTGCAGGTTGTGCAAAACCACGAGACAATGCTACCCCATTGAAGTTGATGAAATTCAATGGGACCAATGGGGAAAACAAGGGTTTTGTAGAAAACCCATTTGGTAAATGATGCTTAAATCTCAAAATCAAGCTCATTTCAAAACTTCTAATAGTACAATCAAAAAAACCAATCTACATAGAACCCATTTTTGAAGCTTTCATCTGAGCAACTATATTACCTGAAATCCCCCATACAAATTTTAAAGAAATGAAATGCATAAATGAACACAACATCGGTTACATAGATTCAAAGTTAACAGATTGGGAACAGTATAAAAGATCCATTAGAAGCGTATGTATAATAATGATATTACAGAGTCAAAATAGAGAACAGAAACAGAGAGAGGGAAAGGATAGTTTGATAACAAACCTTTGTGATGGGAGTGATGACGATAGTTGACGGAGGTTGGTTCGGAGATTCCGTCGCCGGTGAGGGTGGCGGCGCAGTTGCTGTTGAGCCTTGAGCGGCAGGAGGCAGAGCAAATGGCGAGATAGGAAATAGAGGAAAATGAAAAACGAACCAGTTTTAGCCAAAGAGGGTTTAAAAGTGTGAACGGTGTCGTATTTCGTTTTTAAGAATCAAAAGAAATAAAAAATAAAAAATAAAAAGTGTGGCTTGCTAATAAAGCTGTCCTTGGGCCGGGTTTAGACGAATTTGAGCTGAGCTGAATCAGGTTTTTAATTTGAGAAAATTACATTGTACACTATATTTTGGGCAAAAATATTATTTATATCATTATTTTATTTTTTATATATTTTTATCTCTTGTCTATTTCTTTTATACCGTACTTTTTCTATGTTTTTTCTTTTTTTACGTTGGTTTCTTATTTTATTGGTTTGGACGGTCATTACTTTTGTGATGCAGTAAATGATGAAAAAAATAGTAGGCTTATTTTATTTTTTGTCTTTTTAAGCTTCCAAACATATCTAATGAGCAAACATTAGTCAAAACTTCAAACATACATTTTTATACTGTATGTCTTTCTTTTTTTTTAATTAAAGAAAGGGCATTCATTTTTTTATTTTTTAAGATATATACATTATATTTAATTAATTAATTAATTAATAATAATAATAATACATTAGTAGTGAAAAGATCTACTAATTACTAGTAATAATATTGTTGCAATATCTTTTTTTTTTGGGTCATTTTATATTTTTTCAATTTTTCCACTTATTATATTGCACAAAGGAACTTATGGAGAATACCCCTTCAATTATTCTCTTAGATGTATTTTCTATGAAATATATATCAAATGTATACAAAATATATATTAGTTATTTTTGCTGGGTCATTATTACTTTTTTACACTGTATTTCTCTTAAATTGATGCTTTCTCATCTACTGAATATATATTTTTATATTAATAAAGTTGATGATATAGCATGTGGACATATTATTATGATAAACCTAGACATAAAGGCAATGCATACTATCAAACTTGGTTAGCTAGTTTCAATTGAAAAGTGCAAAACTTGAATTTTTTTTTGTGTAAAAAAAAATTTGGGTTTTTAACTTAATAATCTTATTTTATTTTATTTTTGATGTTGGGGTGTTATTAGTTGATCTCAAAAAATTTGAATACCAAACTCAACTCAATTCAAAAATTATAATAATTTTTGAATTAATTTGATCGAATTTCTAATTTTAAATATATTTTTAAAAAATATATTATTTAATTAGTTATTTATTAATTCAAATTTGAATTTAAACTATTTAAGCTTAAGTTTATTTGAGTATTAATTTGAGATTAAATAAATTTGTTCAAGAATTGAGTGTTAATTTTGAGATAAAATAAATTTATTTGAATTTTATTTCAGATTAAATAAATAGATAAATTTATTTATTTGAGTTTAATATTCCAAATATATACGAAATAATATATCAAATTCTATACCAATTGTAGCAAATATATACTAAATATTAAACACATACTAGACATTTACCAATTATACATGTAACGTATACCATATATATACAAAACATATACCAAAAATATACCATTCTCTAGGTCTATTCTTTTAGGTATATATATAAAATAGTTGCAGATACCAAACATGTACTTAACATATACTAAATTTTGGTATACGTATACCATTTACTATTAGTTTATCTTTTTAATTTTTTCAAAATTGCAATATGTATACATTAAAGTAGTTGCGTATACTTAATGTATACCAAATTCTACTATACATATACCATTTACTATTAATTTATCTTTTTAAGTCTTTAAATTTGCAATATGTATATATTTAAAATAGTTGCAAATAGCAAATATATACCAAATTTGGTATACATATATTATTTACTATTAGTTTATCTTTTTACTTTTTCAAATTTGCAATTTGTGTATATATAAAGTAGTTGCATATATCAAATATATACTTAAAGTATACTAAAATTTGCTATACATACACCATTTATTCTTAGTTTATCTTTTTAATTTCTCAAATTTGCAATATGCATATATTAAAATAGTTGCAAACACTAAACATATACTTAATATATACCAAATTTTGATATACGTATACCATTTACTGAGTTTATCTTTTTAATTTTTTTTCAAATTTGCAATATATATATATATATATATATATATATATATATATATATATATATATATATATATATATATATATATATATATATATATATATATATATATATATATATATATATATATATATAAAGTAGTTGTAAATACCAAATATATACTGAATTTTGATATACATGTACCATTTACTATTATTATATCTTTTTATCTTTTACAAATTTGCAATTTGTATATAAAGTTATTGGTATACATTAATGTAATATAAATTAATATCTTTTTATTTTTTATCATTTTCTGAGTTTTTTTTTTGTGAACAAATTCAAAAAATATGTCAAACATATAACCTTGTAAAAATGTTATTTTTTGAAGTTTAGACAGTATTTTTGAAATTTTTTCATGAGCAAGGTGAAAATGATATTTTTTTCCTTTTTTTGGTTATTTTTGAAATTTTCCCTTTTAATTTTTTACTCACGTCCAACGACCAACTAAATTGGAAATAAATTTATTTTAGAGGAAATTATATTATTTACCCAAATTTTTACCTTGTTTGTTAAAAGCTTTAGTTTTACTCATTCATTCTTTTTTTTTTTTTTTAGTTCTTATTTGCAAAAAAGTTGAAAAAGTTGCTTGGACTTTTCTCCAACTTCCATGAAATGCCACTTGGCAATGATCTAATAAAAAAGAGAGAGCACAAGAAGTAAACGATAATTTAATATTGGGTGATAGTAATTGTGGTTACATATATTACATTTTGCTTACCCATTTACTTATTTTTTTTTAATTTTTAATCATTTTAACTTTAAAAAAGATTTCACATATTCATTAATCATGATCCACGTATTTTGGTATACAATGCATAAAAGTTTGGGAAAACGTAAAAAATTGAAAAAACAGAATGTGAAAAAATGGTCAAAAACTGTATTTTTATAAGAAAATTAGTCAAAAAATAAAAGAATAATATTAAGAAATTTTTAAACATTTATGTAGAAATCCCTTTATTTTAAGTTGCATATAGGGATGACAATTTATACCCTATCTATAGATACCCATCCAAATCCTATTAAGTTAAAGTGGGTAATACTCAAGTGAGCTGAGTAATAAGTATGGGTAGACCCATACCAGAAAAAATAATATTAGATTTGGATAGGGTATGGATAGTGTAATATCCTACCCAAACTGAAATATCTTGAATTTTTAATTATTTTTCAAAAATCCTATTTTGTACGGAATGATAATATTATATTATTTTAATTATTTAATTAAGTAAATATTATAAGTTATATTTTATTAAAAAAAGTATATTTTATTATTTTCCTTATTAAAGTAAGAATTGGAATTATGTTTTACTAAATTATAAATATTCATACTATTTGAATATGTATTGTAAATGGTAATTTTATTTAAGTATTATATATGTATATTATTATGAAAAGTTTTATGTGGGTTTTTGAAGAAATTGTATTTTTGAGTATTAATAAAGGTATTAATTAATATTATAAGTTTAATTATAATATCTTTATCGGAAGTTTGGATTTCCATTATAATTACTATTATTATGAATAAATTGTATTAATTGAATTATTATTATCGTCCATAGTATTATTGTTATATATATAGAAGTTTATGTTGTAAATTATTATTCTTAATATGTAAATTATGAATTATTGTTATTATTATTATTATTATTATTAATATTATTATTATTATTACTATCATTTTCATTTTTATGATTATTGTTGGTATTATTATTATTATTATTATTATTATTATTATTATTATTATTATTATTAGTGTATATATATAGAGAAGGATTGCAGGCTGCCTGCAAGGAGAGGCAGCCAAGGGGGAGAGAGAGAGAGAGAGAGAGAGAAAAAGAGAGAGAGAGAGAGAGAAGAAGGAGGGACTGTCTACCGTCGGACCGCCGTCCGGTCAGCGGAAGATGACACGCACCGGCCAGGGAGGTTCCTGAGTTGCCGACCAAGCCATCCACCGAAAATCGCCACCGTTAGCCTTTTCCAGCCGCCGCAATGTCTGCGGATAGAAAATTTCGAGCTAAATTCCGGCCAATTCCGACGTTTATTTAAGGTGATTTTGGTACCATCAGACTCCTCTTTCTCTAAGCTTTAATTTGGTATATAAATTACTAATTTTGGATGATTTTGATTTTAACCGAACTCCGGTGATCGACCGGACTGCTAACGCAGGTTCCGACGAACCAAAAAAAACAAATTGTATTTTTGGATTCTACGTGTTGAGACGAGTCCGTTGGTAGTGAGTTTGTGACGATTGGTTAACGTTTACGTTTTTCGATGAGCATTGTTTATCGTAATTCGTGACCAAAGTTTATTCTAGTTAAGTGAGTCATTCTTATTCTAATCATATCGTTTGTTATTCACAGTCAATGTATCTGACTTTTGTCGTCAAGGTCGCACTTCCGAAGGATGTCAGTTGGAAGTATCGTCAGTTAGGTGAGTGATACTCACTAGTGTATTATCCTGTTTCTATTTCATATGCATTGCCGTGTGTATATATATGTATATTATGCACTACTACTGCATATATAAGCATGCAACATTTGACTATGAATGATGAATTGATATTCTGTATTCTGTGCCATATTGTGGTTGTAAATAATGGATGGAGGTCGGGAGGATATAGTACCACCTAGGATTGTAGATTTGTTATGGTTATGATTTGGATTATGATGAGATTCAGAAGATGAACTATGACTGATGGATGCCAACCGGGCTTGCTCATCGCCAGGGCTACTGTCAGTCGGGTCAGGGCTGCATGATACAAACTAGTGATGGCCGGACCCCTTGGATATAAGAGACAGATTATTGGATTCAGAGAGTCAGGATAGGGGGATCGGCTCCCCATATTGAGATTAGAGTAGTACTGTGGACCGTATCTCGTCCTTATTTGATGATATGAATTGTCTGTTTATATAACATAGTGCATAACATGTGCATTAGAGTTTATTTGTAGGATACCAGTTTAATACATTAGCTGGTATCATTCACTGAGTCGAACACTCATTCCTGTTCATCTTGTTGGTTTCAGGTCAGGGAATGAGCTTGTGAAGAAATTGTAATAGAGTAAACTGCCAATTTCCCTTCGGTAGTAGTTTGTATTATTAGATATTAAGAAGTGTATGTAACATATGTATATTTGTAATTATA
Source organism: Reutealis trisperma (assembly GCA_947687605.1). Taxonomy (NCBI): domain Eukaryota; kingdom Viridiplantae; phylum Streptophyta; class Magnoliopsida; order Malpighiales; family Euphorbiaceae; genus Reutealis; species Reutealis trisperma. The sequence goes on from CANTUT010000446.1 coordinate 62,855, forward strand.
GCTCTAGAACTCAGCAATGTTATATCTTGTACTTGTATTCTGTTTAATACTTAGTTATGTATCTTAAAGAGTTAAAATATGTTATTAAGCAGAACTTTTGTAATTTACTACATTCTTGAGATAAATGAAATAAATGAGTTGTTGGCCCAATGAGATATTTATTTTTATGTTGTGATTCTTTTAGATCTGCTTAACCTGTTTGGGCCCATAGCCCTTTTTAGTTTTGGGCTTTCTGTTATGTGTTTTGGGTTAGGCTTACTATAGGCACTGGTAGCCACGTGCAATTCCCGTGTCCTAGTGCCGGTCACGTGCCCTCGGGTTTGGGGCGTGACACAAACTGTCAAGATTATATATTTTATACAAAATTTTACATATTTTATTATTTTATATAAAGTTTTTAGTAGTTTAATATCTAAAATAATTCATATATTTTCTTAAACATAAAAATATGTTCGAATTAAGCTAAATGTCCTTAAATAATTTGTATTACAGTCAGTAAAACTATGTCATTTTAATAATAGATTTTTAGTAATTTAATAATTTCATTTAGATTGCTAGAATGTCATTTAATTTAGTTAAATAATTTATTATACCTTATCATTTTATTAAGAACAAAAAAGTCATTTTGTATCTTTGATATATAATGTTAAACTTAACCCTAAATTTCTCTTATTTTCTCATTTTGTCATTCTGTTTATCCTCTTTTCTTTGTTTTCTCTTTTTTGAATATCCATTTATTTTCTCCTTAAAATTGCTCTCTTCAAACTATCTGCAAATTTTATATTTTCAAACTCTCTATATCTCATTATATTTTCTCTTTGGATTTTCTTTTTTCCTCTGAGTTTTCTTTTCTTTTCTTTTTGATATTTTTCTCTTTTTAGTTCTATAATTAAATAAGCTTTCATTAAATTTATATTGTTTTATGGTTTTACTTTTTACTTCTCATAATTTTAAGTATAAAAATAGTACAGTAAATAGTCATTTTCGTGTATTTGAGATGAATTTACTATTTAGATATTTTATACTTGCTATATTTAAAATGAATATTATTTGTGATAATTATTTTTTTTCTTTATTAATATTTATTTACTCTATTTTATCTTTGCTTATTCTTATATAAAATCATTGTTTAGATACACATCTTAATATTATCTTATTAAATTCAATAACTCATTAGAACACTATACTTTTTGAAATTTTAGTATTTATAACTTCATATCAAGTAATCAAATCAAATATCCTAAATATCAAGTAATCAATTATCCTAAATCACTATATTTTTATTATACAAATTCATTTTATTTTTTAAATTAGATATTCTAAATTTACGCATATATTTAAAAATAATTTAATAATTATTCGAGTAATGGGTTACCTGCGGGTTATCCGAAACCTTATGAATATGAGAATAGGTTTGAAATTTATTATCCAAATAGATATAGGTACGAGTATGGTTAGACATGTACTTCTTTGGGTATGGATAAGGATATTATACTATCTTACTCATATTCTATCCATTATCATCCCTGTGTCTGTATAAACCCGGGTACCTACTCTTTAGAAAAGCATGTGAAGAAAGCCCAGCCGAAATATATATTTTTTTAAAAAAATTAAGTTTTTTAATTTTTACTAAATTAGCTTAAAAACTAATTTACGTGCACTAGAGTGATGTAAACAAATAATCTACCACGATAGATTTTGTTTTGTTTTGTTTTTTTTTTATTATATATATATATATATATATATATATATATATATATATATATATATATATATATATATATATATATATATATATATATATATATATATATATATATCACGATAGTTAATTATTTGGATTGTGTGGCTCACAACAAAATTAAAAAAGAAAAAAACAAAAAAGTTGAAACTGTATTATAACAAACTAAAAATTAAGATCATGATGAGAAGTCAAGACATCTCTAGATGCTTTTTTGCTCATTACCTGGCAAAATATTGTTTTTAGGTTTAGAACAACTAGGTAGAATATGATTTGAAGAGCACACGTAAATTTTATACAAAACTTATATAGTACAGGATGAATGAAATTCAGTTTAGATAAACTCAATTTTATTCAATATCCGCTTTACCACGAATCCATATGTTTCCTTGCCTAAAAAATAATAATTATCATCTTACTATATGGTGTCAGATCGAATGTCACCTCCAATTATATATTTTTTATACATCTTATAAATGTCGGGCCGAACCTAATTTTTATAACATATAATAAGATTCGCCCGCTAAAATATCGGATATTACTTGGGCTTAGGCTGGATTGGGTTTAGGGATTTTTACAGAAATATATAAAAATATTTATTAAAAATATTAAAAAAATCTAAAAAATTCGTCCTTTCAAGAAAACTGAAAAAAAATATGCTCTTATCTATCTTTTCTTGCAAAAAGATGTTCCACTGGTAAGAAAAATTTTTAATTAAACTGAATCTATTATATCACTTATAAATTAAAGCAATATAAAAATGATATGTCAATTAATGATATCAAATTACCCATAAACTAATTAAAATGAAAAAAAAATCACATTAATTAATGATACTATAATTTACGAGTGATTTTACATCATTAATTAATGTATCATATTTTTATTAGTTTAATTTATGAGTGATATGGTAGAGTTAGTCTATCTAAGAATTTCTTCCACTGCTAAATGCTTATTAAAGTTTCAATTTATGGCACATGGTGCTTTACATTGCAAGTTTATATTTCACATTATAACTTTGAATTTAATTCTAGCTTAAAAGCAAAAAAAAGATTGACTAGAGTAAATTTCACTCACATAAATAAAGATTAATTAATAATAACTTATATATATATATAGAGAGAGAGTCTTTTAACCATTTAAGGGGCGATAAAATTAAAATTTAAAAATGGGAATTGTCACACCTTGAACTCGAGAGCACGTGACTAACACTAAGATATAGAAAATGCACGTGACTACCAGTGCCTATAGTAAGCCTGACCTCACACAAAATAACAAATCATTATACAATAGGGTTATGGGCCCACACGTTAAGCAGATTCAAATAAACAACATTAATTTAAATCAAAACTACACTGGGCTAATAACTCAATTATCTCATAAATATCATTTATCGTACAATTGGATTCTAGTTAACAATAATGTCTCAACTCAGAATATACACAATAACTGATAATTATATAAAATATAAATAGTAGAGGTAACATTGCAGAGTTCTAGAATTATCATACAATTATACATATTATTTACATAACTCATTACTTATATACAAAATACTGACGAAGGACACTTGGCAGTTCTATTCAACCACAATCCCTTCACAAGCTCATTTCTTGATCTGAAAAGTATAATTGAATAGGAATGAGCGTCTGACTCAGTGAATGATACTAACTAATATAGTAAACTGGTGTCCTACATATAGATTTTTAATGTTCGTGCTATGCACCATGTCACAAAAATAGACAAATCACACTATCAAACAAGGATGGGATACGGTCCACAGTATCATACTCATACCCAATGTGGGGAGCCGATCTCCCTATCATGGCTCTCTGAATCCAATAATCTATCTTTTATGTCCAATAGGCTTAGCCGTCATTGGTCTGTACCACATAGCCTTGACCCAACTGATAGCGGCCCTGGCGATGAGCATTCCCGGCCAGCATCCACCAGTTATAGCTTATCTTCTCAATCCCATCATAATCATAATCATAACCATAGTCATAATCATACCAATAATTCTTAGGTGGTACTATACCCTTCCTATCTCCATCCGTCAATCATAATCATTATATAACATAGAATATCAATTCATCAATCACAATCAAATGTTACATGCATCTATGTAATAATAGTGCATAATATACATACATACATACATACATATATATATATATATATATATATATATATATATATATATATATATATATATATATATATATATATATATATATATATATATATATATATATATATATATATATATATATATATATATATATATATATATATATATATAGATACATATAGTAAATACAGATGTATATGAAGACAGAATAACATATTAGAGAGTATCACTTACCTAATTAATGATATGTCTGGCTGACTTTCCTCAGAAGTACGACCATTGGAACCAAGAAGACACCAGAATACCGACACTGGACAATAAAGGTTATTATTAGCAAAGGATGATTCGTCTAACAAGACATAATTACACAACTCTTGAGATTCTTGCCAGAATCTCCTACAATCAACAGAAAACAACACTTCTAAAATAATCTCAATAGCTCAACACAATATTAACGACCCCTCCTGGGTCCTCCCAACTTATACTCATCAACACAATTCAACAGTCAACTAACAATTATAAATTAGAATCTACTAAATATAATGTAAATCAATTAACAACTGAGATATGGTAGTTTCGAGTTTACCCTCACAAATTTCAGTTGAACAAACGTCGAGAGTCACACCGGAACGAGGAGACGGAGCTGTTGGATTGACCCCACGCGTCGCAGCCATGCACTATTGCCGGCCTGCCACTCGGCGCCGCTGCCGGTGGCAAAATGGAGCGATATTCACACCAATAGGTTCGCCTCAACATCAGGAGCTCAGAAACGGCCATCACTCACTGCCACTCGCCCGCATCTCGCCTGAAAATGCCTTAAAAGCTTCAGCCTCAAATACTCTGATCTCCTCTTCTGGTGGCCGATCGGAGGCATGGAAGGTACCAAATGAAAGCCCTCATCACCAGGAGTTGAACGGGACCAACCTCATCAGATTCCGCTACCAGAATCGAACGAAATCCGCATTTGAATTTTTAGCACCGGTGAAGCTTCCTTCTACACGTCTGCTGCTGTCGGTCGTCGATCGCTGCCACTCTTGGTGCCCAAATGCTCATCGGTAGGTGGGCTGCCACTTATAGGTGGCAGTGCAACCCATCGCCGGCAGGGAGTCAGTTCTCCGGCACCACAGCTCTCTCTCTCTCTCTCCTTCTCTTCTTTTTCCCGTTCTATTCTTCCTGAATTTGCTTCAGCCATCTGATTGGCTATTAGCCAATCATATGGCCCCCGTTCCTCCTCTTCCTTCAATTGCAACTTATACTTATATATATAAAACAATAATAATAATAATAATAATAATAATAATAATAATAATAATAATAATAATAATAATAATAATAATAATAATAATAATAATAATAATAATAAATAACTTTAGTTTACATAATAAAATTCAATTAATACAAACCTTTTACAATAATAATAATTATAGCGAAATTCCAAACTTCCAGTAATTTATATAATTAACAATATAATTTAGATTAATCAAACATAATATTAATTTCAGATATCAAAATATAATTTCTCCAAATACCCACTATAATATTTTTATAATATATACATATTACTTCCTTCAATTATATACATATATAATATTTAAATAAAGTTACCATTAATAATGCATATTCAAATAGTATGAATATGTATAATTTAATAAAATATAACTTCAATTCTTGCTTTAATAAGGAAAATACTAAAATAATATATTTCTGTATAAAAATAGAATTTTATAAAATAATTAAAAATTCAAAATATTACAGGAATGCAATTTGGATTTGTTAGCGCCGAAATTATTGTTTTAATTTGACTAATTAGCTTTATTGTTTTAGTTTATTGTTATGATAAAATTATACTATTTGATATAGATAACTAATAATAATAATTCTTTTTAAAATTGAAAATTTTACTAATTTTGTTCATTTTTATACATTTTAATTGATTGATTTAGTCAATATTTTTGCTAATATGTTGTGATTCATAATCACATTAAGTTTCAAATTATCCTTATTAAAATCTTAAAATACGAATAAATCAAATTTATAAATATTTAATATTAAAGAGAGTTTCATATATATATATATATATATATATATATATATATATATATATATATATATATATATATATATATATATATATATATATATATATATAATTAGTTGTATAGATATAATTAAATAGTGATAAATAAATTAATACTATAAAATATAGAAATATACCAGGGAGATCAACAAGGAGAATATAGGAAAGTTAGTCCTTTCACCAATTTGCTTAATGTATAAACTCTTCAACTGCATGGTTTCGAAAGCTTATTTTTCTTCTAGTAACATCAGCCAAATATTAGCATATGCCAAGCAAAAATTATCTCAATTTTGCAAATAGAATGTGTATTCTTGTATAAAAAACTATATGTAGAACATTATTCCAAACTTTGAAAAAAAAAAGATAAACTAAAAGTAAATGGTAAACATAAACAAAAATTTAGTATATGTTTAACATTTGCAATTATTTTATGTATATAAAGATTGCAAATTTGAAAAATTAAAAAAAAATACATAAATTAAAAATAAATGGTATATGTATACCATAATTTGTTATACTTCAAGTATATGTTTGGTATATGCAATTGCTTTATATTTATACATATTGGAATCCTAAATCCCTATATCCTAAACCCTAAACCCTAAATGCATACGTATACCATAAATTGATATATGTTTAATATATATTTGATATCTGCAACTAATTCATATTTATACAAATTGAAACCTTAAACCCTAAATCTCAATCCTATACCTTAAATCCAAATGTAAACATATACCATAAATTGGTATACATTTAGTATATGTTTGATATTTGCAACTACTTTATATTTATACAAATTGGAACCATCAACCCTAAACGTTTAGTATATGTTTGATATATGCAACTAATTTATATTTATACAAATTTAAAATATGAAAAAATTAAAAAAATAAAGTAAAAGCAAATGGTATACCAATACATAAATTGGTATACTTTAAGTTATCTACAACTATTTTAAATTTATACAGATTGCAAAAATGAAAAAAATAAAGTAAAAGTAAATGGTATACATATACCACAAACTGGTATACTTTTGGTATATTTTTTACATATACAACTACTTTATATTTACACAGATTGCAAATATGAAAAAGAAAATAAAGTAAAAGTAAATGGTATATATATACCATAAATTGGTATACTTTCTGTATCTGCAACTACTTTATATTTATACAAATTAGAAATATAAAAAAATAAAATATAAAATAACAATAAAAGGTATACGTATACCATAAATTGATATACATTTAGTATATATTTAGTATCTGGAACTATTTTTTATTTATACAAATTAATTTAATTAATTAAAAAATTTAGTTAAATTAATTAACTAAGTGTGGTGTATAAAAAGTAATTAATTATTTTTTAAAAAATAATTCATAAATGCAATTAGAAAGGAATAATATTAATATTAATAACTACCAATTTTATTTTATTTTAACGATAATGTAATAAAATAAAATTATTCAGCAAACGACAATTACCGTTAAAATAAAAAATTATTTTGGTTATTAAAATTTTAAATTCAATATTTGAATTGTTCAAAAGTTAAGTCCTGAGTTTCAATATGTGAAAAAATTTATGAATTGGAGAAGTTAGGCAATTGAAAATTTTAATATTTTCCATTGAATAGCCAAATAATTCATTTTCAAAAAAATTCAAATAATTCAGTTTAGCAAAGCCAAGAAATAAATGTATAAAAATATTAATAATGGATTTCTAATTTATTTATATAATCAACTTGATCTTCCTTTAGAATGAAAAAAAAAAATCAGTGAATAAAACACATGTATGTAATATAATATTATAAATGATAAAAGTAATACATTGGTGATGAATTTGGACTATATAGTTAATCTTTGTATCTATAAAAGTCTAGCAAAGTTGTATTTAGATGAAATAAAATTTGGTCATTTTAATTTCATCTTGCAACAGATAATGAAATTAGTCTATTTGGATGGTCAATTATTTGAAATGATGCTAGATTTAAATTTGAGTTTTAAGTGCAAAAATATTAAAAATGGAAATGACAAATTTTAAATGATTATTCAATTATTTTAGATAACTAGTTATTGAAATGGTTTATTTTGTTAATTATTTTACTAGGAATTTAAATTTTTTCTTCCATCTAAATTTTCTAAATAATATATACATATGAAAAATGAGATAAACTCATTTTTTATGAGGTTAAAATAACATAGAGGCTAGAATGGTTTAATTACTAGCACTAATAATAATTAATGAAAGCCAAAAAAAACATGAGCTACAAAATGCAAAGAGTGTATTTTTTAAACTAAAAGTAAAGAGGGAGTATAAAAATAAATGGGAAAGAAAGAGGGCGCATAAAAATAAGTGGAGGAGAATAAAAATATTAAAAAATTAAAATGGGAATAAAATTTTAATTAAAAATAAAAAAAGAGTATGTGGTGTAATTTCCTTTTGAATTTATAAACAATATTCCTTGTCCAAATCCTATAATTTTAGGATGGGCTTAGGCAGGTACTCCAGCCTGTAAACATGTTTACTTACTAGTAAATTTGTGAAGAGTCTTTATTTAATTTTTATAATAATAATAATAATAATAATAATAATAATAATAATAGGTAGGGAAAATCATTGCCTATGTATAGATTATCTCATACACTAAATCAATAATTGATAAGATATTTTACTTAATATAACTCTTTTATTTATTTTTTGTTTACATTGATTTTTTTTGCTCTATGTGTTTTCATCTCATTTGACTGGCATATGTACCTAGTATATATAAAAATTTTCTCATACATAGATAGAGAGAAAGATGAAATAAGTAGACTAAAAAAGTTACTAAATATTTTTTTTTTCTATTTTCAAACTTTTGTATTTGAGTTATTTTTAGAAAATATATTCAATTAATTTTAATTTTTTAATTTCACTATGTTTAAATTTGTTATTCAAATATTATAAATTTAGCTTTTTAATTTTCTTTTGATACCATTTAGTGCAGGATCAATAACAAGATGGTAGATACATAATTATAGAGATATGGAACTAAGAATTTATGGAGGTGAAATTGGAAAAAATACTTTTTTGGCAGTTTATGAGCATACTCCTTAAATCTTTTAATGACAAAATAGAAATCAAGCAAAGAGAATTACTCAAAATAAATTTTTATTAAAGTTGACTGATTACAAAAAAATAGAGAAAATTCTTCTGAGCGATAAACTTAGAAAATTTTTGTCTAATGAGAACAAACTAAAATCACATTTTTATATTTAAGTCCGCAAGGTTAAAAAAAAATTGAAATAAATTACAATAATTAAAATATTTTACTAAAAGGTCACATATGCCCATAGGGAGTAACACAGATTCTGCCAAGAGATTCCAATAGTTTTCAAACAAATAGATTAGGTGTATAAATAAAAATTATCCAAATCAAATAAAATATATTTTAAAATTGGATCGAATCAATTTAATCGAGAATTGAACATATTTCCAATCAAGTCTAGTTAAATTATTCAGTTATATAAGAATCAGTTGAAATCTATACAAATCGTTCAATTGAAATCTGTACAAATTGATTGGCAAGCTGGTGAATCGAAGCTGGTTCAACGGCTAAGCCTATCCTCAATTTAAAAAAAAAAAATAATAATTTGCTTGCACTATGTTTCAAACCCATGACCTTTGAATCAAATACTTCACTCTTAACTACTCAAACGAAACTTTACTTCAAATATTATTTAATAAATTTATTAATAAATTTATTTATTTAATTTAGATATATTTTTATTTATTATGATTTTTAATAGGTAATGTTAATTATAATATTTAGTATATAATATTTATTATATATTTAATTTAATTTTAGTTCGACTTTGGTTTGACCCTAATTGAACTTTTGATTCGTGACCCTCTACTTTTACCAATTCTAAAAGTGGGTCAGATCTAAAAATATTGGAAAGATATCAAATATCCCATTTAAATTGAACATCTGTTCGAAGGTCCTATGAACGTTAAGTCAACAAAAAAGAAAAACAATTCTCTTATCTTAAAAAAAAATTCATGTCCATGAATAAAAAGACATTGGAGGCTCTTAGACTGTGAAAAAAGAAGCTCTTCGTACATTATTATTTCTAAATTGATAGCACAAGTTCAAGAAATACATTTACTACGCTTTGAGAGGTAGGTACTCTGGCAATTTAGTGTATATGAATTATCTTATATTAGTATAAGAGCTAAAATGTTTGTGTTCTAGTTAGGATCAATACATGATTTTAATTGATTTATAATATTATTTTTTGTAAATTTTATGCTATTTTCATATATATTCATGTTGGCATGTTTAAGGCCTATGAACTATGTGTCTATTTTATTTGTGATTTAATTATACCATGTTAAAGTACATGTGTAAGTTTTATTGGTATAAATTTACATAAATCAAATGCAAATTGAGGGAGAAATGACCTCCCAAAATTTCGTATTTGAAATAGTAAATTTGAATATTCTAGGTTAGGAATTGAAGACTCACTCTTATAGGCTTAGTGTGCATGTCCAAACATTAGGTTAGTTGTATCTTTTGACCTAGACAACTACATAGACAGACTTAGGGATCTTGAAAACCACCCATCGTAAAAAACCTAGCTGTCGGATTCAGCCTGCAAGGCAATGTATGCAGGTACTCGCCTTCTCCAATGTCAATCACGTGCCATGCACATGCTCCCCTATGATGCTGTTGCAGTTTGTGTGAAACGACATGTTATTTTGAGTACGAAAAGCATGTCATTGGGAGCAATTGACTTGTTATTTTAGAGTGCAATGCCACACACACCATGGCGTATGTGGGCATAAGCACACTTCTAAACCTTTATTTTTTTGCCATTTGACTCCAAATTATTTTTTGAAATTTTTGATATTTTTAAATAATTTTTTGAGGGCCAAAAAATTGTTTTCTTAATTATATGCTATTTTTATATGGTAAAAATGATGAAAATTATGAAAATTTTGGAAAAAATATTTTTGACCTCTAAAAATTGTGAAAAAATATGAAAAATTATTTTGTATAAATTTTGCTTATATTGGGATAAAGATAATCTGTTCTAATCAATTTTCTTGTACAATACATGTATAATATTATTGATTTTTCACGAAAAATATGGCTATATACGTTAGGATTCCCATAGTGGCACATTCACTTAAGGTGAGAATTAGAGTCTTCAAGAATGAGTTAAAGTAAATTAAGGTGCATCAAAGAGACAGTTTTTGTGATCTAGATGTTTTGATGCTACACATGAAACATATGCATGAGGTGTTTTAAAAAAATCATAAAGCTAGGAGTAGACCTATTCATTAGTCGGACTTGAATTTGAAAAATGTCTGAATTTTTTAAAGGCCTGGCCTGCAATTTCTTTCACTACAAGTTTAGGTAGGAGATTTAAAGAAAGAGAGAACTTTGTACTATGCTATGAAGTGTTCTGCTAGCTCTTGCACAATTTTGTAAAAGTTTTTGTGAATCCAATATTGTATAAGTTACTGACTGATAAATGGGATGTTGGACTGAAGACTTATCATGTGGTGATAAGATAATTCAATAATGCATATTGTGCAAGAAGACTTATGAGGTCTAAAACTCAATGAGATTCAGGTATGGTTCCTTACAGCAGGACATTGTCGATGTAGACAAGATTCTGTCAGGGATATGATTTATTCTTTACTAGATCATGTTGACTCAAATTTTGATGATTCGATCTATATTATGAGAGCATGCATACAGATTCCTTGAATTATTAAATATGATTTTTTCTTAGTTTATTCTTTAGCTATTAATTGAGACTAATTTATTTTAGGAGGATACACACACACACACACACACACACATGTACATATATATGTACATATATATATGTGTGTGTATATATATATATATATACACATGTACATATATATGTACATATATATATATATGTGTATATATATATATATATATACACATGTACATTTATATGTACACACACACACACACACACACACATGTACAAATATATGTACATATATATGTACATATATATATATATATATATATATATATATATATATATATATATATGTTTATTCTTTAGCTATTAATTGAGACTAATTTATTTTAGGAGGATTGATGGATAATTTCCTTTAATTATTTCAAATATTTGGTTTGTGGACCTATTTACATTTCGAATTAATGGGATATGTTTTAGTTTATTTTTGTTATCTTGATTAATTATTTGATATTTGGTGTTACTTTTGCATGATATTATACTTGGATATATGATGAGAATTATTCTGTGTATAATTTTATGAAACTTGGTTAGAATAATTAACTATTATTTTACATATATGATTATGTTACTATTAATTTTTTACATTTTATCTAGATTATGATTGGAAACTTAGTAACTTTTTGATTTTAGATTCAATGTAAATTACTATTAATGTATAATTGGGTGCAAAGTGTTATGGTATGTATAGTTGTGATATTAATAAAATATATGTACATATTGTCTATTATAGACTGTGTGTCAACATTCATAGCATCTGCTTCTAAAATATAGTTACTGAACTTAACAAAAATGCAAAGTTAAGTAGGGACAATTATGATATATGGAGTATGAAAATCCAATATGTGCTAGAAGAGCAAGAGGCTCTAAAAACACTAAATGCTATCATGGATGAACTTAATCAAGAAGGTAACACAACTCAATATAGGCGGGATCATAAAGCCTATGCAGCTTGGAATAATATGAGCATTTTGGCTCACGTCACATTGCTTAGTGCTATAGATGATGACATTATGAAAGAGTTCCACCGTTATGAAAATTTTATAGATATGCAGATGGCATTAAAGAATAAGTTTAGCAATGTGTCTGTCACAAAATTTTGTTCACTCACTATCAAGTTGACACTTATAAGAAGCTTCATGATCACAGTATTAAAAGACATCTAAGAGAGATGTTTAATATGATAAGTGAGTTGCATGATGCTAGCCATACATTGACTGAAGAGCACAAGATCCAAGTTGTTATTCATTCTTCACCTGAAAGTTAGGAGCATATGAGGATACACCTAACTCACAATGAGAATATCAAAAACCTTAAAGATATTTATTGCCATTTGGAGCTAAAGGCTGACCATCTTGTTGCTATGCAATCAAGTGCTAAAGTGCAGATGGTTAGATATAGCTCACAAGAGGCTTCAAGCAACAAGTGCAAGTGTGATGAACACAAGGGTAAAGGAAAAAAAAAAAAGGGTTATGAAAATAAAAAGGCAAATAAAACCAAAAGAAAAACATCCTAAGAAGAATATTATGAAGGTCAAATATTTCAATTGTGAAAATAAGGGCCACTATGTAAAGGACTGCACCGCACTTTTACTCATATATGAGTGGAATTTTTGTTTCTAGTTCTATTTTGTTAACAAAATGTTATCCTTTGTGGATTTTATATTTATGAACACCAGACTATGTGACAAAAGATCGTAAAGCCTTCATAGAATTTTTAGTCAGCTACATAATGAGGCGTAGTGGGTTTTTGTGGGGAGTAATGCATACATTGAAGTTGAAGCGATTAGCAACTAAAAGTTAGTTTTGTAAGGCAGTCAAACATTAATCCTTCATAATGTCCTATATGCTCTAGAAATAAGACAAAATTTGGTTTCTATTTTAGTTTTACTTACACTTAGTTTTTGTTGGAATTTTTATGATAGTTCAGTATGTTTATATTTGAGAAAAATATTATATGGTTCTGGTTATATTTTGAATGATTATCTCATTATAGATATCATAAATAGTATGATTTCTTATGTTACTTTTCTCTTAATTACTACTTTGCAAAATTATGAGAATGATGTGAACGTATGACATGCTAGACTTGGTCATATTGACCAATAACAAATGGATCATTTAGCTAAAACATGTCTTTTACCTAATTTCAATAAGGTGAAATTGTCTACTTGCTAGAATTGCCTTGTAGAAAAATAATAAGAAAACCATATGGAAAAGGAACTAGAGCTACTTTTCCATTGCAATTAGTTCATTCAGACATTTGTGGTCCAATGAATGTGAGGGCTAGGCATGACGCCTATTATTTCATCACCTTTATCAATAACTATACATGTTATGCTTATGTTTATTTGATTACACATCAATTTAAGGCTTTAAGTTGCTTTATGATTTATCTCAACTTGTTAAAAATCAATAGACAAGAAAATGAAGACACTAAGAACTGACAGAGGTCATGAATACTTGTCTGATCAGTTTAGACAATTATGTGATGAAAAAGGAATATAACATCAATTGACTATTCCATGAACTCCACAACAAAATGGTGTTATTAAAAGGATGAATATAATTCTCCTTAAAATGGTTAGTTCTATGATGGCTCAATCAAATTTTGCTAATTACCTATTGGGATGATGCATTGTTGATAGCCATATATGTGCTTAATCGTATGTTCTCTAAATCAATCATTTCCATTCCATATGAGTTATTGACAAGTCAAAAACCTGACTTAAGCATCCTATGACCTTAGGGATGTACTACCTATATTGATAATACCTTTTACAAATATGGGAAATTAGGCCTAAGAGGTAAGAAGAATATCTTTGTGCTAAACTCTCAAAAGGATATATTTTCATAGGTGAGCAAGATAGTGAGAGTATAACTAAATTTGAATCACAAGATGTGATCTTATTAGAGAATGGTTTTCCTAAGCAAGGTGATTTAAACTAAGAGCTCTCATTATTCAAGACCATAGATCAAGATTCATATGGACCACTGGATTCGAGCGGGAGAAATTTCATGGATGGCAATGGTTCAGCTCCACTAACTAGTCCTAATGAGAGTAATCATGGTCAAAATGAGAGTAAAGATCCTAGTTTTAGTGGGAGATTAATGAATTTTAGTTTAAGTGGTAGTCTAATCAATCTTGTGAAAATGTTCTTTAAGAATCTAAATTGAGATGTAGTAATTATAAAATCATTCCTTATCATCATTTTTAGATCGAAAGCGGGATTAGGTTTTTATAGTTATATCTTAAGATAAAAAAGAGTCAAAGAATGTAAAAGAGGCTAAAAAAGAGTCAAAGAATGTAAAAGAGGCTCTCTTATACCTTGCTAAGGATAAATGGACAAAAGCAATGGAAGAGGAAATGGAGTCTATGAGATCAAACTAAGTTTTGGAACTAGTAGATCTCTCAGAAGTACGCAAAGTTATTCGGAATAAATGGATTCTCAAAATTGAGCATAAAGCTGATTACAACACCGAGAGATACAAAATTCATCTCATTGTAAAGGGGTATACACAATAGGAAGGGATTGATTATGAGGAAACATTTTCCCTTGTTGTGAGATTTATCTCTACAAGGTTAATTCTAGTTATTGTGGCAAACATTAACCTTGAATTTCATTAAATGGATTTCAAGATTGCATTTCTTAATGGAGAATTGGATGAAGAGATATATAAGGAAGAACATATAGGCTTCAACAAATAATGCTAGCAATATAGGTTAGCAAATTGATGAGGTCAATCCATTGTCTTAAGCAGGCTTTAAGATACAGGTATATTCACTTCCATAATGCATTTATGTCTAATGATTTCACTATGATAAATGAAGACCATTGTATGTATACTAAAAGGTTAAAGGACAAGTTTGTCATTATGTCAAAATATGTTAATGACATCTTGATAGCTAGAAAAGAGAAAGAGTATTTGAATCTTAAAGAATGGTTATTGTCCAACTTTAAAATGAAGGATATGGGTGAAGGAACATATATTTTTACAGTTAAGATTTCAAGAGATCATCCAAGAAAGTTGTTATTTCTTTCTCAAGAGACATACATAATGAAAGTTTTTGAATATTTCAATATGCATGATTGCAAACCCATAGATACTCTTATTGCCAAAGGTGAAGACTTGAGCTGGAGATTATCTCCCAAGACTTTAGAAGAACAATAACATATGAAAATTATTCCCTATCTGTGAGACCTCGCTTGAATGTCCCTCCCTCACTTAGGGGGAATTTGCATTAAGGAAAAGCTGAGTGATTTTTAAAGAGGTCATGGAACGAGTTTTAGTGCTCATGATTGGAATGACTATCATTTGGGAAATTGATTTGTGATTTGAAAAATGATTTTAGAAGTCACCATCCTAATTTATTTTTAAATGAAAAAATTAAGGAAAAATCCAATTTATGATTCCATTCATTAATTTTGCAATTATTTACCCAAGGATAAAAATCACTAGTCTTCAAACTTGACTTAAACATTAGTTTTATGGATGACAAATATTATATGACAATTATAATGTCATGGTTAATGCATGAGTATGGCATGAGTGCATGGAAAAAAGTAAAATAAAACATCCAAAGATTAGGGAGAGTGTTCCCTCTAGTCCTTATGGATTCTAGGAGAAATACATAGTCACTCATTAATTTCAAATTAAACTAATTACATAAATTAATTAAAAGGGAAAATAGAGATTGATTGGATTTGGATTTGCAGTTTGGATTTAAATTTCAAACATGCCTACGTACCACATTGAATAGGAATTGAAACCCATGTAGTTCGCTTCATGATTAAGTGGAAGCGTTTAGGGGTTGATTGGATTAATTTGATTGGAGTTTGTGGGTGAGAGGAAAAGGCTAATACATTTGCTTTTGGCGGGCAGAGTGTTTTATTGGGCCGAAGTTCCTTTTTATTGGAATCGTGTGATTGGATTGATTGGAGGATTAATTAATTAATTAAAATGATTAATTAACTAATTAATGCGATGATATAAATGGATGGATTGATTAATTAAAATGATTAATTAATTAATTTGGATGAAGGGTAGATTAAAAAAAAGGATGAATTTAATTTTGAAAAAAAGTGATTAATTAATTAATTAAAAAGATTAATTAATTAATTAATTGAGTGATTAATTTTAATTTAAAAAAAATAGTTTCAGTTAATTAAAAAGATTAATTGATTTGGTTAGAGTGAAATAATTAATTAATTAAAAAGTTTAATTAATTAATTTGAGAGTGATTAAAGGGAGAAGAAGAGAGGAGTTAATAGATAGCAATCAATACTAACTCAAGGGTCAATAAAATGAAGAAATGGAGGGGGGCATTTATAGAAAAATGGAGTGAGGGTAATTTGAAAATAGGAAAAGTGAAAAGACAGTAAAGGGTAGGGCTAAAAATGCTAAAAAAATCAGATTGGAGGGCAAACTTAGAATTTAGGAGGGTAAAAGAGAGATCAGCCACCGGAGAGGCTGGCGGTGCTGCCAGGCCTCTTGGTAGTACCACAACATTCCCATGGGCCTTAAAAAAGCCTCATCCTTGTTTCAAAAGGCCATGATCTGCATATTTGAGCCTAGTCTTCACAATGCTTTAATTTATATTGATGACATCCTACTCTTTTCAAGAGGCATCTAGGCCTATGGAAAACTTTTGGCTTAATTTCAATTGTTAGTCCATCAACATGGAATAATGCTCTCTAAAAAAAATATGATTGGACAGACTCAGTGGAATTCCTTGGCATAATCTTTAAATAGGGAAAATATCAGTCTATATTCCATATTGTCCAAGAATTATGAAGTTTCCTAAAGAACACCTCTCAATAAAGCAAATTCAATAGTTCTTGGGAATTATTAACTATCTTTGAGATTTTATCCCACATCTTTCTATTTATACAAGTTAGTTGTCAAAAATGCTAAAACCCCTCCTTGGGGACCTTTACAGACCCAGGCTATACAACTATTAAAAATTGTAGCTCAGAATCCACCACCTTTAAAGGTTCTGAGTATGGGCAAAAGAATCTTACAGACTAATGCAAGCGACAAACACTGGGGTGCTATCTTGATGGAAGAAATTGATGGGAAGCACATTATTATGGTCATTCAAGTGGTTAGTTTAGAGATGTTGAAAAGCATTATCACACCATCATTAAGGAAGTCTTTGCAGTCAAGAATATAATTAAAAAATTTGAATTCCATTTAATTGGTCATCAATTCATATTACAAATGGATAATTCGTCTTTTTCCAGGATCTTAAAATTTAAAAACAAATCCATTCCAAGCAAGTAATTATTGAAACTAAAGGAATGGTTTGTAAAATATGGCTTCCTTATTGAACATGTAAAGGGGACCACAATCTCATCTCAGTCTTGTTATCTAGACCATACAACTTCTAGTCATCACTACAATTGCAAGATTCCTACTCCTTCTCATGGTGTCACTTACTCCTTTCAATGCTACTATAAAAAAAAAAAAAAAACCCTTCACTCTATATACCCAATTCACCACCCTTAAACAAATCCAAACTTATGCCAAAAACCATATTTTCTTTTCCTTTCAAGATTAGAATGCAGTGGACATTTCTACGATGGAAATGTTCCATTATCTCAATGAAACTCAAGAATGTGATTCTCTGATATGGGCTATGTTAGAATGGTTTGTTCTATTATCATGGTTGTGTAAGGATCTTTAAAGGATCATTGACAAAAAAAGTTTGTGGACTTGTTTAACTTCCCACTTCAGTACTTGCATGATATACATTCTCTACCATCCACATTTTCAACATTCTCCAAAAGAATTTTGAACCAATAATAAAGCCTATGCATGGAGAAGCTTTTCAAATCCTATCTGTAAGGATCATGACAAAATAAGATTAAAAAATATCTTATGCTATCTAAATGGATATGATTGCAACATCTAGCTAATTTATACCACATCATTATATCATGCAAGCCTTATTACTATTCAAATGCTGCCCACATCCATTCCAATCCAAGACCACCAATCAACTGGATTAAATAGCTAATTTGGACCTTCTCATATAAAGTCATCTCTTCCTATCAATAAAGAAGAGACAACCGACACATGGCCACTTGCATATTTTCAAGATTTCCAAGACCTATATGAACAATTCAACACATGGTGGGAACATTTTTGTGGAGAAATCAACTTTGATGACTCAAACTATGACCCATTAAAGTGTGCTTGTAATAATTAAAATATGTTTGTCCTTTATCAGTATTTTGTCTATATAATAATTGTCATTTGTATTAGACTCTCCTCTATATAAAGAGGATTCAATCTAGTTGTAGGGGCAAATAAGTTTTAAGCCCAACTCTCATTTGTAAGATATTCAAGAAAATAAAATGTTCTTTTAAACTTCTCCTTCCTTTCTTGATTTCTGAATAATATTAATCTCATAATTTGTCACCCTATATATTAAAGTATGCTCTACACTTGCCTTTACTGAGTATCCTATGCATTAAAAATAATCTCAGAGAAAGATCCATTTAATGATCTCATCAATAATATAAAAGAATCTTCGCCATAGATAAGCCTATTAAGAGTTATGTTGTTAGCTTTATTGGCATAGATATGAGTATTTATTGATTGATGATCATAAAGTGGTATTAGAGCCTAACATGTCATAATTGAACTTATAAATTTCATATTAGGAAGAAGGAAGGAAAGGATCAGTAAACCATGACTTCATATCCATCCACTAGTTTAATATGATTATTGTCTTCTCTTTCTCTTCCTGATTCTTGTAAAAGGACCTTAGCATTAAAAATAGAAAACTTAGTAGAATATTCTTATGTTTTAGATGATGCTCAAATTTTTACCGCCTCAATGCCTCTTCTTAATCCATGTAATAATTATAGGAAAAATAATTCTCTTACTCATAGCATCAAAAATCTCATTTCTACTTAGAGAAACTTAATAAAAGAATACATTCAATCCTTAAGATTAACCAATGTGCTTTCCAAACGACTAACGTAGAACAATATGCCACTCTTAAAATTCCATATTCTCTTATCACCAGATGGAAATAGGAAGGATATAGTCATTTCCATTTATGAGTTATTCGAGTAGTTCTCTCTTTTTATGGAAGAAAAGGTTTACCTGTTATTACAAAAATGAGTCTTTTAGATGCCAGATTTATTCATTATGAACATGCTATGATTGGGACTAAGTTAAAAATTTTAAATACTAGTAATATAGTTCTCACCTTTTCCCCCAATTTCAACCTTTCTCTTCAAAATCCTAACTTTCCCATAGCTTTTAAGATTCAAGTTCAAATTACTAGTGATGAATAGATTTCTATTTCTAAAGTTGCTTCTTTTCACCATAAACTCAATTTTTGAGTACAAAATCGTGCTATGGATCTCCATTCTTAATGAACTTCTTCGAAAGCTTTGCTTCTCTTGGCTAATAGAGATGATGTTCATATCATTGTTTAGATCGCTCGACAAATTTCCAAAATTAATCAAACTTATGCCTCTTGAATGGCTTACAACTATGAAAAATTCCACTTGGAGTCTCAACTTGTTCAGACTACATCTTCCTGTTTTTAGAGGAGAGATGGAATGGTAAAAACAATTTTCCAGGCTCTTAGAATATCTACATCAATGATGGTCACTCCAATTCCTATCCATAGCTTCTCTCTTGAAGGCTATCATATTTATGTTTCCAAAATAAAAGGACACTTTATATGGGATGCTCTAGGAAGTGGAATGTGCGATCCATCATTTAGTGTCCAAGTTCCAAGCCAAGAAGAAAGAAATGTCACTCTCTTTCTTTTGCAAAAAATAAACTAGACAAAGATCATAGTGATAGTCCATGGGTTGGAATTCATGATTGGGTTTTAAAAGAAAGAAACAAAAGAACTTTCAAGTTTCAAAAGTTTAGAAAATTACATGAAATCCTTAGCTATTTATAAAAGGCACTCCAACAACTTTATCCAAAATGCTGCAAGCCTCATATTCCCCCTCTAATTATTCCAATAGTCTAACCTTGCATGATGCTTTCTCGAACAAATTTAGAAGAATTTCTTCCTTTAACAAGAATAGCCAATTCCCAGACCAAAATTATCTTTGCCCCTTATATCACCCTTCAAACTATCATGACTTTTGGATAGTTTGAAGAACCAAAACTTTTTGAAACTATTTTGTACTGACACACTGATAATGCTAGATCACAAAACAAGTTTCTCCAAAAAATTGACCAAAAATTAGACCATCTTACCCTATAACAAAACCAATAATCCACTTTTGTTCAAAAGATGCACAAAACATTTTCTTCTTAGATTGCACAACTTGATCGCCAACTTCACTTTCTTATTGACTAATAAAAATTTACCAGAGAACTTATGCAAAAAGAGACTACAATTAGATGATTAAAGGCAGAATTGGCCAAAGTAGAAGCAGATATGGCCAGAGATAAACCAATACCTACTATAGATCCCTTTTTTAAACCCTTAAATCCATTTTATTATTCTTCCTATCCACCACCTACAAATATTTATAATTCTTTTAAAATGACTTATGAAGTCTTCCATCAATCCTCTTCTCGTTAAAATTAGCCCACAAAAAGCCTTTCATCCTCAAAGTCTATTAAAGCAGAAATAGACTCTCTAAGGCCTAAATAACCTCAGAAAGATAAATAGACAATGTTCTTTTAGAACATGGTTTCTATTGTTGAATAAGACTTGGATTCATCAGAAGATCTCTCTAATGTAGAATCTTTATCTTTAGACTCTCAATTGGATAAAATCACTTAGATTCTTGCAATTGATGAATCTTCCTCCAATAATCCCCAAAGAAACACTGGGACAACCTTTTAACAAACTCCTTATTCGAGAGATCCATCTACTCCCTCAGCTCCTATAGAGAGTGATGAAGAAATTTATCATATGCATGATCTAAATGTTTGTTTGCCTAGCAAGCTTGCTTCAGGCCCTTTGTTTTCCTTTAATACATTGCCCCCTTATAAATGGAGAAATGTCATTCATGAAATAGGTTCTTGGATTGATCTTCAAATGATAAGAACTGAGGCACGTCTCAAAGACATTCTAAAAGAAATTATTTTCAAATTAATTAGATCCCTTAGAGAATGGTGCCAAAGCATGGGAATTTATAAGATGATGGCTTTTCTCAATGTTCCTAGTGCGACAAATGCTTTGAGAAAACTCCATAAGTAGTTTGTTAGTGATTTTTCTCATAATGAGAAGAGGTTGAAACAATAATTCTTTGATATCAAATTTTGTTCTTTAAAATAGAAAGATCTTGATTCTCATTATTAAAGAATGTCCAAAAGATATTATATGCTGAATGGCTATAATGATCCAAACCTCAGGTATACTTATAGCTCATCTCCACCATCTGAACTTTAACATGAAATCCAGAGAATAATCACTCAGTTGAAAAAGGAGTTTTTAGAAATTTCTCTTAGGGAAATTCACCAATTCACCTTGTTAACTCTTGAAAAGCTCTGTAAGCAACAAAATTTCTTGCAGAATATCCTTGCAAATAAAAAGCTTACTAAAAAGGCTTGTAATAAGTCTTATCTTGGAATAAAATGCAAGGATAAAGATTATGATTGCAGATCCCAAAAAAAGAAGCATCATTTCAAGAAATCTCAAAAATTCTCCAAGAGCAGAAAACAAGCAAAACATAAAAGATTCAAATTCTTTAAAAGGAAGACTTCACACGTGAAGACAAAAAGTTCAAATTGATGCCTTATTTGCGAACAAAAAGGACATTTCTCTCAAAACTATCCCAATAAGTCCCAAAAAGCACAAAAGCTTGTCCAGCAACTCTCCAATAACCTAATTGATGTAAATGTCGATCTCTGTGCTTAAAATAAGTAGAAGTAAATCATGAAACAACA
Source organism: Reutealis trisperma (assembly GCA_947687605.1). Lineage (NCBI taxonomy): Eukaryota > Viridiplantae > Streptophyta > Magnoliopsida > Malpighiales > Euphorbiaceae > Reutealis > Reutealis trisperma. Next base: position 85,479 of record CANTUT010000446.1, read on the forward strand.
TTTACTCTTGAATATGAAGAAACCTCCGATTTAAACTCTGTCTCCTTAGAATCCTCAGAAGATGATTTTGTTTTTGTGTATTCAACTCAAGAAATGATAGGAAGCACCGCGCCAATTATCACCATCTCCATTCTGCCATCAAAGTATGACAGACCAATCTTAATTATTGAATTGATGGATACAAAAACTCAAAAGACTATAGTGAATCCATCTATTCTCCCAAATTCTCTTTAGGAGATCTATCATGAATATTTCAAAGTAGCTGATGGCCAAGTGTTTTCTACTTCTCTCAGGTCAAAATTTCTGTTTGTATTCAATTCTTTCCTGAGTGCATTGTGGACCAAAGTTCTCATATTAGCTCTTCTAGACAAAGATATCCTTATTGGGTGTGATGTTTAATTATTACGTTAAATTAAAAGTATCTCTACTTATTATTCGATTAGTTACCCTATGGTACATTAACATTTTCAATATTTTCTAAATAATAAAATATAAAATAATAAAAATCATGTAATAATTTTTAAGCATAATATAAACACATCACACTAATAATTTTTAATTTGGCAACTATTATCTATAAATAATTTTCTTCGTTTTTTTTGCAAACTAAAAACTAGTAACATAATCATTAAATATTTGTAAAAAAATAAATGTACCTTAATTACTTTAGCCTAATAGCGAACCACCTTTAGCAGAAACTTAAAGCTGTCTAAAAAAAAATTCTTTGTGATCATAAAAGAAAAAGAGGAATGAGGGAGAAGTAGGTTTGAAGAGGAGGGTTTTAAAGTGGAGAAGCACTGCTATTCGCTTTTAGGACTGGTAGACAATAGTGATCGGTCTTGTCATAGCAGTGATTAGTCTTATCCTTAGCAGATTTACTGTCTATCCACCAGTTGGAAAGCTAGACAGTTGATAGCTGGTTGTTAGCCACTTACAACTATCTGCCTTTTCAAAAAGATGGTTGAAGCAGTGTTTTAAAAACCAAACTGGTGATTAAATCGGTTAGGTCATCGATTTTCTATCCAACCGATCCAACCATTGGTTCAATTGTTTTACAGTAGAATGCCTATATTGTATATTTTTATGTGATTATGTCACACCCCAATATAAAAGGATGCGACGGTCCTATGATTTGGGAATCGCATAAGGTTACCGAAGCTCGTAGAACCCCCTAAAATTAACTAATTATAAGGTTTTTGATATGGACAAAGGTATCCCAAGTTCCATTTATAAATCCGAATTCAATGTTTCCAAATTTAAATAATGCCCATAAGTCATCAATTATTCATATAATGAAATAATTAAATTGTCAATAGTTCAAAATAAATTTAAAAGTCCCAATGACCTATGATGCATAATGAGACATTTAAATATATGGGCAAGACTTAATGATGATCCATGAAACTCTAATATGGATAATGACACCCTCTCTTAAGAGGAGACACATGGTTCTTGAGGTTACCTTACTTAGCTCAAACTCCTGGAAAAAGAAAAGAAAAATAAAAGGGGTGAGAATAAGTCTCAATGAGTCAGTAATAGCAATAAGTACAAAGTCAAATAATGGGTTTGGCAAGGGTTTAGGATTCCCAGTCAAAAGAATTTGCAAAATAGGTACAAATTTGGGTATTTGTGAACCCTCAAAATTGCACCTCCAGTCAACTATTTTTTGATTATGAATCCATAGAATGAAACTGGCTCAAATCATATCAGAAACGGACCAAAATCTGCCAAAACAGTGTGAAACTGGGTCTATTCGGGTGAGTCAGGGTTAGACCAGCTCCAGAAATACGCCTAGTGTGTCGGCGGCACCGGTGACACTAATTAGGTGCCGCCTGGCCATCTAGCGTGTTGCTGGTGCCGCCCGATCGGCCGGTATGCAGCCAGTGCTGCCATCGGATTCACCTGTCCTCTATATAAATCTTCCTTTCAGCTCTCTTGATAGGGATTTTGGAGATGAAAATTCACTTAAATATTCTCCTTTCTATGCTAAATTCTACTAAATTAAAATTAAAAATTAATACTAAAATTTGTCACTCCAAATTCTTTTATTTTGCAATTATTATTCTATTTTGCTAACTTTTTCTGTTAAAGGTTCAACTTCAATGTTCCCTAATCCAAGACGGAGCTTACATTCGGTGTAAAGTTTGCCCCATTCATCTGAAAGTCAAGAAAAACAAAGGTAAGTTCCTTTTCTTCTTTCCATTTCTAAAATTCTAAATTTAGATATAGAATTCTCTCTCTTATACCTTTTTTAGGTCTAAAACAGAAAATATTTAAAATTTATTAATTTAAAAGTTAGATTTAAATTAATAAACCAAACCAACATTTGTTTTCTAGAACTCCTCCTTCGCAAGAAGGAAGAATTGCGTGGGTTTGATTTCTATTCAATAGGATACGCAGGCATGCCATTCTGTAGAGCATCAACTCCAAAATATTTTTCAATAACATTTTGCCCTTCATATTTATAGTTTAAGTTTCATTTTACTTTGTTTTTTATTTGTATATGCACTTTATTTTTGATTCTTTATATTTATTTCTTTAATTTAGTTGGGGAATGTGTGCCTTTCTAAGAATCTTATAAGAGCTAGAGAAAGGATCCCTTTTCAAGAGGAGCATGTGCTTTTCCTAGTACCCAAAAGGGTTAGAGGAAATATCCTCTTTATTTCATTCATTTTGGTTTTGTAATAATTAAGTAAGATTTATTTTTGCTTATTTATTTACAACTGTCATTTCATTTTATCATTTATAACTATTTCATTCATCATTTTACTCCTGTTTATGCATACTAAAATTGCTTTTTTTAGAGTTATTTTGCAACTTTTAGCCAAACTGAAGAAAATTATATTTTCCCAATTTATTTAAATCCCAAAATCTGATCCCCAGCCCTTTTCGGTCACTTGCAGATTAGTGCTTTTTCATTGGGATAAATCAAACATTTTGGAGTCAATCAATTTGGGTTTTTCTTTAATTTTCCCAATTAAAATAAGTAAATTAAAGTGGTGACTCCCTTTTATGAATAACAAATTGCAAAACCCAATTTTCTGAACTCATATCGAGTTCCAATCATGGAGTTTCTCCCAAAGAGCATTTCGATTCCCCTAAGAGGATAAGACCGATGCTCGAGCGAGGCCTCACAATTGGCGACTCTATTAGGGACTTCAAACTGTTTTTCAAATAAAAGATAAAGTGGATTACTTTTGGTAAAATACTAAGTTTGGCTTTAACGTGAAATAACTCTTTTCATGCATTATTACATCGGACTCTTTATCCAAAAAACTCCAGCTTCCTAGGAAAACAAAGGATAGAAAGTAACATCGAGTGGAAAACCTTCCTTAAGTTTGCTTGCCAATAGTGAAATCATCCAGCCCATGACGTATCTTTTAATCCTTTTAGAGGTATAACAAGTATACACGTACCATTGGACCCATGCGAGGCTCTTTGTCTCACATGTGGTTTGGTATATCGCATCTCCAGTGTGATGGGTTCCCTTCAAATCAACCTAACCCTTTTATGTAATGGGTCATAGAACCTTTCCTTAAGGCTGTATGTATCATAAATACTAAATTATTGGTATGCTATTGTCATGAAATCTTTTTCATTCATTCATACATGCATGCATGCATAAACCTTACAAATTTGGAGAGTTTAAACCTCACTCAAATACTGCTAGTCTCAATCCAATCTATCCAAACCCATGTCAACTTATGGTACCTTTTATCCTTATCAAACTACTGTGATTAGGATTTCATGATATGATCTTTATCCATACCTAAGGTAAAAACTGACCCAACCTTATCTTTCTACTTAAAGGTTGATAAGATGTCTGTTACCGGAGATGAAGTCACTACTACCAGAGTTGACGAGATCTTTGATGAGCTTCTTACTAAGATCTCTGAACAATAGGAGACCATGATGAAGAGGCAAGATGCCAATTTTCAAGACATGCTTAAAGCCTAAAGTAGGGCCATTATGGAAGATGTCCGCATCATGATGGATTAGACCTCTGTAGCCCAAAGCTCAACTGACCCAAAATTACTCAAACCATACCCAAAGCCCACTCTTTATCCTGTTTTTAGATCCATTTCCACAGCTGATTCAAAAGACAAGGAGCTTGCAACAACTGACACCGTTCTACCACTACCCATTCCATCACCCAAATTCCTTAAAAACAACTCACCCTATCAACCCATGATAATTCAACCACCAAATTTTACTCCTACTCTCACTTCTTGACCCATGGATCCTTTCCAAGGGAACGAAGCCAACCCTGAACTCAAGGCCTTCATGGAAAAATTTAAGTACATAGAAAAAATGCTAAAGAATCTAAAGAAGAATGAGGACATAGTTGATACAGGCTCCCTGAGCTTATTTCCTAATGCAAGAGTTCCTCCTAAGTTCAAGATGCCAAATTTTGATAAATTTGATGGAACTACCTGCCTTAAAACCCATCTTAAGGTGTATGTGGGGGCCATGCATCCTTTAAGAGTGGATAATCAGCTCCTTGCTCAATTGTTCTAACAATCTCTGACTAGTGCTGCTATGAGGTGGTTTGTAGACCTGGATGATTCCTAAAAATGACCTGGGATGACATTTGCAACATTTTTGTTAAGTAATATCACTATAACATTGAGGTTGATATAACAAGAAGAGACATTGAAACTACCAAAGAGTATGCGAAAGAATCCTTCTCTTTGTTCCTTATGAGGTGGAGGAACAAGGCCTCTCAAATGGTGAATCGGCCTCTTGAAAATGAACAGATTGATATAATTGTCAATAACCTGCTTCCAATTTACCAAGATAGGCTGCTGACTCAATACCTACCTGACTTTAAAGCCCTTATTGTTACTGCTTCAAAAATTAAAGACCTAATTCAAAATTGGCAAATTAAAGAAGAATCTGCATCTGGGTCAAGGTATAAGAAGCCAATACACCAAGGCAATGTAACTTTCTTGACAAATCAGAAAAGGGGGAAGTTAAGGCTTTAACAATCAAGAAGCCACTCAAGATTGAAAGGAGGCAAATTTTTAACCTAAGGAGTGTGCCCATATGTGTTATTCTTAAGAAACTGCTTGAGGAAAACATGGTACAACTCCTCGAACCTAGATCAATCCTTAATGCATTACCTAAAAATTATAACCCAAATGAGAGGTGTGATTACCACTAAGGACCTAGGCACAAAACTGATGCATGTAAGGCCTTCAGACAAAGAATGCAAGACCTCATTGACTCAAATGAACTTTTACCACTAAAATCCAAACCAAATATCACCACAAATCCCCTAACCAACCATACAGTCAACGCCATTAATGATTATGAGGGAGTTGACCCTATCTCTTTGATTAAGTCAAATCCTAACTATTGTTGTGTTTTAGACCTCACCAACCTAGTTGAGAAAATTAATGCCATTACCCAAAGTGGCAGAATCCTCCAAAACCCAAACCCACCAAATCTAAACACTCAACCCATCCAACCCATTCCCGCACCAGCTAACAAAATGAAAGGGAGTTTTGAACCTGACAAAGGCCCTATCCTCAAGCAACTTAAGAAAAATCAAGCAAACATATCAATTTGGAGCTTAATCTAGTCTTCTTATCCTCACCACCAAGCTCTTTGCAAGACATTGAATCAGTGCCAAGCTCCTATTGATATCACACCCGAAAATCTTATTGCTTCCATCACCAGTACTACTAAAGGGGTATCCATCACCTTTGGGGAAAATGAAATTCCACGAGGGGACTCTGACCATAATAGTGCCCTCTACATTATGATTGTAACTCGAGAAAAGCCCATGCCTATGGTTCTCATTGATAATGGCTCAGTCTTGAATGTGTGCCCTTTAAAGGTAGCTAGCTGCTTAGGGTTGAAAGTTACTGATTTTATCCCTTCTGATAAAATAGTAAGGGCTTATGATAACACCAAGAGTGAAGTTTTGGGGTGGTTACTATAGATGTAGCAATTGGGTCTACATCCTTCACTATCCCATTTCAAGTGATTGATGTGCCTTCATATTTTAACCTACTACTTGGAAGGCCCTGGATCCACCAGGCAAAGGCTATCCCTTTCTCCCTGCACCAGAAGGTCAAATTTCATTTTAGGAATGAGGTTGTTACAGTCAAAGGGGACATGCATGGAAAACCTAACATCCCAAGCCCTGTTCCCATCGTTAAGATCCAACTTGAGCTGTCTGCTTATCCACTTTTTAGCTTCTCTTTCATACAGTACATTGAGGGCAAAGAGTGTCCCATTTGATTTTCACTCATTTGGGAATATTGCTATTTCTAACATGCTTAGAAAAATGGACCACTTTCTTGGTTTAGGTTTAGGAAGAAGCCAGTAGGGCTTGAAGTCTTTTCTGGACTATCCAATTGCAATGCCACCATTTGGGCTGGGATATGAACCCACTGATGAGGACCTTATGAAAATGGAGAAGCAGGCTAAGGAAAGAGCAGCTGCCCTTAAATGAGGTGAGATCTATGATTGGCCCATGTGCCTTTACTTTAAGACTTTAAATGGCTACTTTATGAGGGAAGGTTACACAGTTTCTTACTGTAACTTTCCTGAGCCTTGGGACTGCCCCATTATTGGAAAACTAATCCCTAGGTTTGAAGTCTTTTATGATGTTAGGCTCGAGTTAGAAGACTGTGAACTAATCTACATACTTAGTCAAGATTGGGAAAAGAACATGGAGGTTAGTCTTTTTGATGAAGTATTCATGCTCACTATTGAGGAGGAGAAAACTGACCCTTCCACCTTAATCCAGCCTACTGAGATCGAGCTATAGAATTGGTCCTTTGAGGAGAGTATCTTTTATTTTTTTGAGTCAGAATCCAAGTCAGAGTCCTAGTTTGAATCAGAGTCCTCTCCATACTCCTCTTCTGAATATGAGTCTATTTCTTTTATTTCTTATAATGATAGTGATGTAACTGACCATGAGGATCGAATTTTCCAATTTGATGTAAACTGGGACATATCCCTTTTTGAATTTAATAAAAAGTTTGCCTCTTTCTCTTACGATTATATGTCTTCATTTTTCTTTGATGTTCCAACTTTTAAATCTGACTTAAATGAGACACCAAGTAAAAAAAAAATGAAATAAAAGATGATGCATTAAAGAGCCAATTAATGCTGGCACTTATGATGTACCAAAAACTACATTCATTACATCTGTATGCATAAATAGGTGTCACACTGAGGAGATGATCAAAGGGTTTCAAGACTATTTCACATGGCTCTCAAAGGATATGACATATTTGGATCCAAGCATAACAGTTCATAAGATTTCAATTGATTTAGATGTTAAGCCCATTAAGCAAAAATTATGAAGGCTCAAGATAGAATGGTCCATACCAATTAAGGAGGAAATTGCCAAATTGTTGAACCACAATTTCATTGAGCCCATCAACTATCCATCCTGGCTTGCTAACATTGTGTCGATTCCTAAGAAAGATGGCAGAGTTAGAATGTATGTGGACTACAGGGATTTGAACAAGGCCTGTCCCAAGTATGATTTTCCCTTACCTTATATCGACCTTCTAGTAGACCATATGGCAGGTTCCGAAATGGTTTCCTTAAGTGACCTAGCTGCAAGATACAATCATATAATGGTTTATCCTCCTGATAAAGAGAAGATAACCTTCATTACTGAATGGGGCACCTACTGATACTGGGTTATGCCATTTGGGTTAAAAAATGCTAGGGCAACATACCAAAGAATGGCTACTACCATTTTCCATAATATGATGCACAAAGAGATTGAAGTCTATGTTGATGACATGGTGATAAAAGGCACCACTATCGAAGAACATTAGAAGCATTAAGGCGATTCTTCCTTAGACTTTGCTAGTATAATCTCAAACTCAATCCTGCCAAATGTGTCTTCGGAGCTTCATTTGGAGTATTCTTAGGCCACATGGTTAGCAAAAAGGGTATAGAAGTGGACCCTACTAAATCAAAGGCAATTCTAGAAATGCCACCTCCTAAAACGAAGGAGATTAGAGGTTTCCTTGGACGGTTCCAACACATTAGTCGATTTATCAATCAATTGGCCGATGTATGTGGGCCTATCTTCAAGCTACTAAAAAAAGGAGCCTCCAAGTATTGGAATGATGACTGCCAAAAAGCCTTTGACCAGATCAAGCAATACTTGCTAAACCCACAAGTACTATAACCATCAAGGCCTAGGAAGCCTTTGTTACTTTACTTATCAGTAATTGATGAAGTAATAGAGGGTAATGCTCACTCAGAACACTCTTGATTCCAACGAGGAAAATGCCATCTATTACTTGAGCAAAAGGACGCAATCTCATGAGCTCAAGTACAACTTTATAGAAAAACTATGCCTCGCTTTGGTATGGGTCTACTACAAACTGCAACACTACCTTTGCTCTTTTATAACTTATATTCTTGCTGACATGAGCCCTTTGAAATTCCTTATATAGAAGCTGGTTCTTAACAGTAAGATGGCAAGATGGATGGCTATATTTGCAGCCTATGATCTTAAGTATGTATAGTGGAAGGCAATCAAGGTTAGCATGGTGGCTGATCAACTAGCTGCTGCTCTAATAGATGATGAATGGGCTGAACCTAAGTTCACTGATAAGGATATCCTGATGATTGGTAATAAAGTTTGGAAGCTTTATTTAAATGGGGCATCTAACAATAAAAGGTACGGTACTGGCATTGTGTTCACTACTCCAAGTAGGGAAAACCTACCCGTAGCCATCAAACTAAACTTTGAGGTGACAAACAATGAAGCAGAGTATGAAGTATGCATTTGTGGCTTTCAAGTAGTAGTAAGGCTTAAAATCAAACATCTTGAGATTTATGGGAACTCGAATATGATAGTGTCCCAAGCGTTAGGGAAATGGAAGATCAGAGAAAAGCATTTGGTTCATTACCATAAATGCTTAGATGAACTGACAGCCAATTTCTATTGTCACATCCCAACCTTATGAGATACGACGGTCCTAGAACATGGGGAGACATAAGGTCACCCACGCCCGTAGAATCCATTAACATATAACAATCATGCCTAGGATCATACCAAACCTTCTTCATTAACTCATTTAAAACATTTAGATAAATACAATAATTTGCAAAAGACTTAAAGTAAATCGTTACATATAAAATCCATAAGGAAAAGTAATATAAATCTCCATAAGTATCAATTAACATTCCCGGAGCATCTAAAGACAAGACTTCATAAACATAGTATTATTGATAACTCGGACAAGGAATTCCCTAAACGAAGTAGAATGCTTGAGCCATCACCTTGCCTCCTCACATTTGCTCACCTGGAACTACATAAGGAAAAGGGGTGAGATAGATAATCTCAATGAGTAAATGAAAAGGCACATACATTATCACATATTCCTTTGAAAGGAAACACATAGCTTATACACATAGTTCATGGTTTATAACTCATGAATCAGGTTGCACTTTAGCAAGGGTTCAATTTAGCAAGTTTTGCAGAAATCACACTTATAACACTTATGGAGTAAAGACGCTACTCAATTCACTCCAAACATATCGAGGAGAGGTGGCCTTTGCCAAATTCCAACTCCCATCACTTAGAAAACATGAAGCTGATCAGGCTCCATGGCTAGAACCGCCCCTTCTAGCTGAGGTGGATACACTACCCCTATCCATCAGGTTAAGACCATGTGCACAGGTTCCGATGATTACCCGCATCGGCACGAGGATTCTGCATAAAGGGTAAAGGTACCATAGCTAGAGCTATTGGTAAACACAATTAACAATATCACATAAGGCAACAATAACATGTATTTCAATAACAATAGTGGTTAGGCTTTCAACAATAATACAATGAAAGTGTAGTCCTAGAAAGAATACAAGTTAGGGTGTTTATCATAAAAAAATCCTCATTGGACAAGCAAAATAGTTTTGGACCAAATGTCCCTCGGCAACCTAAGCTTGACAAAGAAATCATGTAATAATATTTAAAAATGGAAAGAACTTGGGTTTCAAAGATCACAAAGGTTCACATATCAATATATCACATATCATATAACACAATATGATGTTGTTCACATTTGTAACAAGAACATTGTGTTTACTCACACTTGAAACAAAAACATTGTATTTACTCACTTTGGGGTTCCTTTGCTCCTAGTACTTGTAGCCCCCTTTGCACTTCTAAGGCTCCTCAAACTCTAACATAATATTTGATTTAACACTTAGTATTTATTTACTCATGATGTTCCTATCCCATAACTACCCATGTACATATAACATACACATACACTTAGAGTCCACACATAGGTGTACTCATCACTTGCACATATCACGTTGACTTAGAAGTCTTGCATATCTAGGCCTTATAGGCTCACATGTAAACACATTGCAATCATATTAATACCTTTTTAAGTTCATCACATTATCATTACCCCAATATCAATTCACTTGTCAATTATCTTAGTTCACTTTACACTTCCATACTTGCCAACTTAACAATTAATCCTTCAAACATCGTGCTTAACTCTTATGATCCCTTTTACTTCGTTAACTCATAACCATATATTCATCATCAAGTCATAATAACATCTAGTTTCATTTTCCTAATCACATTTGCATTCTAACCACAATATAATATTAAGATACCTTAATTATACCTTAAGTATACCATAATGCATTTAGCTCATCTAGGATCATACCTTCAATTAACATGCAATTTCATCATCTATTATACATACATACATGTCAACATTCACTAAGACACATCACATAAAATTTATAAACATTTGGACACAATTGTTCATGTAGGCCGAATGCATCATTAAGGTGAAAACCAAATTCTTCTTCTTTTTGTGTTTTCTGTCTATTTCAAAAATATGTAAAAACATAGTTTGAACTAAGATTTTTCATGTAAACTAACAAAAATCATTTTAGAACTTAAATCCATAAGAATCGACCACTATTGGTGCCATTAATATATAAAAATTCAATCTTTTGCATTATAGTGCACAAAACATGAGTTTTCTTGTTTTTGGTATTTTTCGGTAATTTCAGAAATATGCAAACAGGTTGCTTAAACCATTATTTTTCATTCAATCATTGAAAATATCAGTTTAGAATACATTCTTTAATGAATTGGCAGCCATAGGTAAGGTTTATACATAGAAATTCCAAGTTCAAAGGCTTAGGTGAAAAATCATGAGTTTCCGCGCATTTCATTTATTTCAGCGATAAACAGACACATGATTCAAGTCATTATTTTTCATCTAAACAAAACAAATATCATATTAGAACATCAATTCACACAAATCGGCAGCCATGTATTTATGAAAGAATAAAATTTTCTAATTTTCAAGTCCTAACACGAAAACCTTGAACTCCTTTGTTTTTCGAAACTTTTGGGTCATCGCAGAAATATGAAAAAATATTATTTCATGCAATATTTTTCATCAAAACAAATCAAAAATCAGTTTAGAATGCAACAAGTACAAATCCCCCCCCCCCCCCCCCCCCCCCCCCCCCCTATGATGTTTATGCAATAAAATTGTGATTTTAAGTTATAGAATTCACCTTTAGAGAAATCTTGTGGAAAGAATCGTGTTTTCGGTAGAAAATAAATTTTTTCTCCCAAAAATTCACTCAAATAGAATTGAATCTGTAGAAATCAGTAATCAAATAGTTCAAAATAATTTTCTCATAATTTATTTCATAGAAAATAGTTTAAAAATTGAAAGAGAATAAAAACTTACGATTACGGTCACGAAATCGCAAAACGGTAAAGTGTTTTCGATATTTCGGTAGAGAGAATTATTTTGAGAGGTTTTTCTGCTAGAATACAGAAAGAATAAGAGAATGGCTTCTGGAAAACCCTTGCTAGCCGAAAATTTGAATATATATTAGGGTTGGAGTGGAATTTCCACTGTTACCCTTAATGAAATAGGTTAGGAGCATTTTTGTGTAGTGGCCTTTTGGGTAATTGGACTTTTTCTTTAAAAATTTTGGCTGAAAGGATGTAAAATGAAAATAATATTTTTTTTAATTCTGGAATATTTCCCTCAAAAATATTTATTTAAAATATTTTAAAAATACCCATAAAATTATTTTATGCTTAAAAATTGTTTTATGCATGAAAATTCATTTTATTTAAAATAAATTCTTTTATGCGAATGCACTTCATGTAAATTATTTATTTCACCTTGGCAACACATATTATGCATATTAAAATAAATTTAATATGCCACATACTCATCAATCACTTAGATCACAAATTTTCACACAAGCACACACTTAACCTTATATATTCTAATTCAAGCAATTTATCACGAAAATTCCTAGGGTGGGTGTGGGTTGTTATATTCTCCCCCCTTAAAGAAATTCATCCTTGAATTTAAACCCTTACCTAGTTATTCTTGAAAAGCTAAGGATGCTTCTGTCGCATTTCCTCCTCCGCTTCCCAAGTGCACTCATCTATCCCATGATTTCGCCATTGAACCTTAATCATGGGTATCTCCTTATTTCTTAACTTCTTTACTTGTTGATCCATTATAGCTATTGGTGACTCCTCATAAGATAGTTTTTCATCTAACGTAATTTCTGGAGGTAAAAGAACATGCGATGGATCTGACACATATTTCCTTAACATGGAAATGTGGAACACTGGGTGTACATGCGCCAAAGTTGGAGGCAGGGCAAGTCTGTAAGACACTTCTCCAACCTCATTTAAGATTTCAAAAGGACCTATGAAACAAGGTGATAATTTCCCTTTCTTGCCAAATCTCATAACTCCTTTCATTGGCAAGACCTTTAAGAACACGTGATCTCCCAAGGCGAATTGGACTTCCTTTTGCTTAGGGTCCGTGTAACTCTTTTGTCCACTGAATGCCGTCTTCAATCGATCTTGAATTATTGGTACCTTCTCGGTGGTCTCCTTAAGCAATTCGGGCATTTCTATATGCTTGTCTCGAGGTTCAATCCAACAAATCAGAGAATGACACTTTCTCCCATACAACGCTTCGTATGGCGCCATGCTGATGGACGAATGATAGCTATTATTGTAGGCGAATTCAATTAGGGGTAAATACTTATCCCAGCTACCACCAAAATCCAAGACACACATCCTTAGCATGTCCTCGAGTGTCTGAATCATTCTTTCAGATAGGTCGTTCGTTTGAGGGTGAAATGCCGTACTAAAATCTAATTGTGTTCCTAACGCTTCTTGTAACTTTTGCCAGAACCTTGAGATGAATTGAGTTCCTCAATCGGAAATGATAGAAATTGGTACTCTATACAGTTTCATGATCTCATCTATATATAACTGCGCATACTGAGCTGCAAAATAAGTGGTTTTAACTCCTAGGAAATGGGCAGACTTTGTCAATCTATCTACTATGACCCATATAGAATCATATCCTTTGGAGGTTCTAGGTAAACCAACAACGAAGTCCATAGTGATGTGCTCCCACTTCCATTCGGGTAATCGAATCTCTTGTAGCAGTCCTGAGGGTTGTTGATGTTCATACTTGACTTGTTGGCAAGTCAAGCAGGATGCTACAAACTTAGCTACATCTTTCTTCAATCCAGGCCACCAATAATTAGCTTTCACATTGTGGTACATCTTGGTAGTTCCAGGATGAGCGCAGTAAGGTGTCTGATGTGCTTCCTTCAATATCCTTTCCTTTAGTCTGTCCACATTAGGCACGCATACTCTATTCTTACACTTTAAAACTCCATTGACTATCTCAAACTCAGGGTTCTTTCCTTCCCTTATCTCATCCTTCAACTTCATCAAGTATGGGTCTCTATCTTGCGTATTCCTTATTTCCTCCATTAACTTAGATCTCACTTGGAAATGAGCCAATAAAACTTTTGATCCTCCAATCTCTAGTCTCAATCCTTGATTAAACATTTCCTTTAGTTCCTTCACAATCGGCCTTTTTCTCACATCCATATGGGCTAGGCTTCCCATCGACTTTCGACTCAAGGCATCTGCCACTACATTCGCCTTCCCGGGATGATAGAGAATTTGACAGTCATAATCCTTCAATAGTTCGATCCATCTCCTTTGTCTTAGATTGAGGTCTCTTTAGCTCAAGATATATTGAAGACTCTTATGATCCGTGTAGATCTCACACTTCATCCCATACATGTAATGTCTCCAGATCTTTAGAGCGAACACTATCGCAGCTAATTCTAAATCATGAGTAGGGTAATTCACTTCATATCTCTTTAGTTGTCGTGATGCATAGGCGATGACTTTACCATTTTGCATCAAGACGTACCCAAGTCCTACTCTCGAAGCATCGCAATAGACCGTGGATCCTTCTTCTCCTTCAGGTAATGTCAAGACTAGTGCCGATACCAAACACTCTTTGAGTTTTTTAAAACTCTTCTCACAGGACTCTTCCCAATTGAACTTAACTTGTTTTCTTGTCAACTTGGTCAATGGGGTTGCTATCTTAGAAAAGTCCTGTAAGAATCTATGATAATATCCCGCTATGCCCAAGAAACTTCGTACTTCAGAAACTATTGTGGGCCTTGGCCAATTCGCTACTGCTTCAACTTTCTTAGGATCAACTTGAATTCCTTCCTTACTTACTACATGTCTAAGAAAGTTGACCGACTCCATCCAAAACTTGCACTTAGATAACTTGGCGTAGAGTTGGCAATCACGTAATGTTTGAAGTACGATCCTCATATGTTCTTCATGTTCCTCTTTATTCTTCGAATAGATTAGGATGTCATTGATGAATACGATCACGAACTTGTCAAGGAATGGCTTGAAAACTCGATTCATCAAGTCCATGAAAGCAGCAAGAGTATTCGTCAAACCAAATGGCAAAACCATGAACTCGTAGTGCCCATATCTAGTACGAAAAACAGTCTTGCAGATATCTTCTCCTTAAATCTTTAGTTGATGATAGCCAGACCTTAAGTTAATCTTGGAGAAGTGAACAGCTCCTTGCAGTTGATCAAAAAGATCATCGATCCTTGGCAACGGGTATCTATTCTTTATGGTGAATTTGTTAAGTTGACGATAGTCGATGCACATTCAAAATGATCCATCTTTCTTCTTTATGAACAACACTGGAGAGCCTTATAGCGAGCTGCTTGATCGAATGAAGCCCTTATCGAGCAGATCATGCAATTGCGTCTTTAACTCCTTCAGCTCCATTAGTGCCATGTGATATGGCGGTATCGATATAATTTGTGTACCGGGTAGCAATTCGATGTTGAACTCGATCTCACGATTTAGGGGTAATCTGGGTAAATCTTTCTGGAAAGACATCCATGAACTTGTCCACTACTAGAATACTCTTGTCTCGAATAGTAGTTTCTTTGTCAGTGTCGACTACATGAGCTAAATACGTTTGGCATCCTTTCTTTAACATCCGCCTTGCTCCTAAGGCCGATATCAAGTTCAAAGGATTCTCATTCCTATCTCCTTGGTACACAAACTCCTTCTCGTCTCTAGTTCGAAACTCGATAAATTTCTTCCTATAGTCGATACGAGCTCTATGCTCATACAACTAGTCCATCCCTAATATCACATCGAATTCTAGTACGTCCAATTCTAGCAATACTACCGAAAGTGTTTGTCCATTAATGTCTACATCACATCTCTTATACTCATACTTCACTTCCATCACTTCCCCTAAAGGAGTAGCTATTACTAACGGTTCACTCATCAATTCCTTATCTATACCCAAATACTTAGCAAAACAAGGCGACACAAACGAATGGGTAGCACCAGAATCAATTAAACATTTTGCGCTAGAACTTTGGATGGGGATGATACTTTCTTCTTTTAAATCACACTAGATAAATATTCCTTCTTTGACTCTATTTGATATCTACATAAGTGATAGAGAAATTCTTACCTTTCTTGCTATTCTAGTTTATATGATAGTATCAAAACCCTAAATTCCTTAATATACTTCATACCATATACTTATGCATATATAATATAACTGATTTATTTCATTCTCTTACTGATCATCACTAACTGTCATTTCTCTTCCTATGACATCAATCACAATATCATTTAATAACTCCATATAATTCATTTATCAAACTATAGTAACATGTAAGCATTTCATACCTCATAACATTATACCTATCGATCTTTAACCTCAGTTGGATCAAAACCTAGTCCACTTCTCTTTCTAATCCATTTAACTCCAATATCAAAATGTCATACTTAACATGTCTTTAACTTTAGTACCCATCATATAATATCATATCATTATCAGCCCTAACAGATTGGGCGACTGTGCGAACCTTTTTCTTGGGAGGCATTCTGTCTATCATAATAAGGGAATTTAGTACTAATCCCCTATCCTAACCCATTTATCCTCCCCCTTATCCTAGCACACATTATCATGCATTTACCATGTCACATCACTAAGCACATGTCATATATGAATCATATATCACACAGTTTTACACATATCACATATCATAATCGTATAGCATATATCTGATAATATCACACTATAGCATAATAATGAAGGAAATCATCTCATCCTAGGTAACTAGGCAATCAAGGAAAAATCATTCATATCATATAAAGTGCTATGCCGTCACATCGATCATCATATCTACTCAACCTAATTATCATGTCCACCTCCAGAGCAATCAAGAGCGACATGGCCACTACTGCCACATCGATAGCAAAGAAGATCTCTATCTTGACGGTGATTAGCTGAAGATGCAGACCTCACTGGTGAGTAGTCCCATCTATGCTCAACAATCCCTAACCTGAACTGCTCCATATCCTCTCTTAATGCTCGAATCATTACCTTAAGATGTCGGTTTTCCTCTTTCAAGTACGAACAGTCATCCTCTAATTTTTGAACCTTACTATATACCCAATTAGGATCTAAGCGCTCCTCGGGGTCCTCTTCTTCGTTAGGGGTCTTCTCTTTTATAGGGCGAATCACAGTTACAACCTTCTCGAGCATCTCTGGCCAACTCCTCTTACAAGTCACACGGGGTGCTATAGGTCGCGGTCCTCGAGCAGGCGTAATCTTCTTGGTCATCTGTTAGAAGAATCGTAAGGCAAGCAAACAATAACAAGGATTACTAATCTACTAGGATTTCGTGGAACTATGCTAGCGATAGACTACAAGTGACATGACAGAAAAATTCCTATTCTCTAGGATTTTACTTAATTAACTTATATAAAACAAGCCTAAACTAGACTTTTAAAAACTACAGCTCTAATACCACCTTTGTCACATCCCAACCTTATAAGATACGACGGCCCTAGAATATGGGGAGACATAAGGTCACCCATGCCCGTAGAACCCATTAACATATAACAATCATGTCTAGGATCTTACTGAACCTTCTTCATTAACTCATTTAAAACATTTAGATAAATACCATAATTTGCAGAAGACTTAAAGTAAATCGTTACATATAAAATCCATAAGGAAAAGTAATATAAATCTCCATAAGTATCAATTAACATTCCTGGAGCATCTAAAGACAAGACTTCATAAACATAGTATTATTAATAACTCAGACAAGGAATTCCCCAAGCGAAGTAGAATGCTTGAGCCATCACCTTGCCTCCTCACATTTGCTCACCTGGAACCACACAAGGAAAAGGGGTGAGATAGATGATCTCAATGAGTAAACGAAAAGGCACATACATTATCACATATTCCTTTGAAAGGAAACACATAGCTTATACACATAGTTCATGGTTTATAACTCATGAATCAGGTTGCACTTTAGCAAGGGTTCAATTTAGCAAGTTTTGTAGAAATCACACTTATAACACTTATGGAGTAAAGACGCTACTCAATTCACTCCAAACACATCGAGGAGAGGTGGCCTTTGCCAAATTCCAACTCCCATCACTTAGAAAGCGTGAAGCTGATCAGGCTCCATGGCTAGAACCGCCCCTTCTAGCTGAGGTGGATACACTACCCCTATCTATTGGGTTAAGACCATGTGCACAGGTTCCGATGATTACCCGCATCGGCACGAGGATTCTGCATAAAGGGTAAAGGTATCATAGCTAGGGCTATTGGTAAACACAATTAACAATATCACATAAGGCAACAATAACATGTATTTCAATAACAATAGTGGTTAGGCTTTCAACAATAATACAATGAAAGTGTATTCCTAGAAAGAATACAAGTTAGGGTGTTTATCACAAAAAAATCCTCATTGGATAAGCAAAATAGTTTTGGACCAAATGTCTCTCGGCAACCCAAGCTTGACAAAGAAATCATGTAATAATATTTAAAAATGGAAAGAACTTGGGTTTCAAAGATCACAAAAGTTCACATATCAATATATCACATATCATATAACACAACATGATGTTGTTCACGTTTGTAACAAGAACATTGTGTTTACTCACACTTGAAACAAAAACATTGTATTTACTCACTTTGGGGTTCCTTTGCTCCTAGTACTTGTAGCCCCCTTTGCACTTCTAAGGCTCCTCAAACTCTAACATAATATTTGATTAATACTTAGTATTTATTTACTCATGATGTTCCTATCCCATAACTACCCATGTACATATAACATACACATACACTTAGAGTCCACACATAGGTGTACTCATCACTTGCACATATCACATTGACTTAAAAGTCTTGCATATCTAGGCCTTATAGGCTCACATGTAAACACATTGCAATCATATCAATACCTTTTTAAGGTCATCACATTATCATTACCCCAATATCAATTCACTTGTCAATTATCTTAGTTCACTTTACACTTCCATACTTGTCAACTTAACAATTAATCCTTCAAACATCGTGCTTAACTCTTATGATCCCTTTTACTTCGTTAACTCATAACCATATATTCATCATCAAGTCATAATAACATCTAGTTCCATTTTCCCAATCACATTTGCATTCTAACCACAATATAATATTAAGATACCTTAAGTATACCATAATGCATTTAGCTCATCTAGGATCAAACCTTCAATTAACATGCAATTTCATCATCTATTATACATACATACATGTCAACATTCACCAAGACACATCACATAAAATTTATAAACATTTGGACACAATTGTTCATGTAGGCCGAATGCATCATTAAGGTGAAAACCAAATTCTTCTTCTTTTCGTGTTTTCTGTCTATTTCAAAAATATGTAAAAACATAGTTTGAACCAAGATTTTTCATGTAAACATAACAAAAATCATTTTAGAACTTAAATCCATAAGAATCGGCCACTATTGGTGCCATTAATATATCAAAATTCAATCTTTTGCATTATAGTGCATAAAATATGAGTTTTCTTATTTTCGGTATTTTTCGGTCATTTCAGAAATATGCAAACAGGTTGTTTAAACCATTATTTTTCATTCAATCATTGAAAATTTCAGTTTAGAATACATTATTTAATGAATCAGCAGCCATAGGTAAGGTTTACACAAAGAAATTCTAAGTTCAAAGGCTTAGGTGAAAAATCATGAGTTTCCGCACTTTCCGCGCATTTCGTTTATTTCAGTGATAAACAGACACATGATTCAAGTCATTATTTTTCATCTAAACAAAACA
>CANTUT010000446.1:110000-272500 GCA_947687605.1 Reutealis trisperma
GAAACCACCCATCATCCTTAAAATCCTTAGGATTATGGAATTCTGCAATCACAGTAGTTAGATCTACCCAATCCTCCACTACTATAGGACTAGCAACTTCCACACTCAAGTTTAAAAGTCCTCTGAAAGAATTAAAATACCCTAAATTTTCAACAGGAGTAGCTAGCTTAGCCTCAGGATAAGATCCAAGTAGTATAGAAAAATCCTCAAAAGTAGGACACATCTCCTCTATAGATGCCCCAAATATGAAGACATGGCTAGTTGGATCCCAAAAGTGCATGCATGCACGCAAGAAATCTCAATCAATCTTTATACCTCTCAGAGTAGGCATAACACTTATCTCATATTTTCCTAAGTTGATTCTCTCCACTTTTGTAAGGTTCCTACACCATAAGAACATTACATGGTTAAAATAGGGCTCCAGCATGAAGAGTAAAAAAAAATATTGTAAAAAATTAATGAAAAAGTGAGAATATAGTAGAAAAATAATTTTTGGAGGCTCAGAAATCATTTGTACAAACTAAAAAGCATTAGAAATAACTTAAAAAGGTGAAAACCTAAAGTCTACTCAGATCTGCGTGTCGCCCAGATCGATGGCTCACTAGATTGGCGGCACCCTAACTATGCCACTAAGTCTTGGCATGTTGCCCAATATACCGCTCACCTCCCCTGGTTGCATTCCATCCTCTGGCAGATTTTGACAATAGGTCTCAAAAGTTTTGCATAGTTTCAAGCCCCCAATTCATTTTCATGTCAAAACTAGTGCAAAGTTGACAGGAAAAGAGGTAAATGAGAGAAAAGCATAAGGAACAACATAATGAAAGTCCTATTAAGTCAAAAGTTTACATGTAGCACATCCATATCATGCATCCCAAACATCCATAAAAGCATTCATAAGTCATAAATATCATGCATACATCCAAAGTATTACATAAACATGATATAAAGAGTGCATCATCCTTAGTACATGTATACATGACTTACATAGCTAATGTAAGGTCATTAACGACCATGCCTGTGTCTATGGTATCCCTGCCTAGACTCCTCCTTATGCTTCTCCACCATCTCATCCATATTATGTAAAAGGGTGCTTAAGGCAAATGCATATTGGCCTAAGAGATCATAATGATAATGGGTAAACTCTGTAAGGATCTAAAAAGAGAAATCAAACATAAGAATCACTACAAAGCAAACAAAGGTTAATATATAAGTTGTGCAAAATCTTACCTCTATAATTTTCTTGGGAATGGTAGGGAAGAATGCTAGTCGCTCATCAGGTAAAATCATAGAGCCATGATCGGTCATCATAAGAAAAATAGTTAAGATGAGCTGGTAAATAGACAAGACCAGTAGGCAAGGGAATTAGATTAATCAGACCTCCCACTGAAGCATTTAGAGCTGGAGCTGAGCCACTAGCCCCGAAAGGACCAGCCATAAAACCTAAAAGACCAGCCACAAATCTTGAAGGTCCAACCGTAGGACCCATACTGCCAATAAGAGTAGTGCTACCCGGCCTCAAAAAGTGCCTAAGCTAGACCCCCAATGTGTTGACCTCTGTAATCCATCCAGTGGAGGTGTGCCCCATATCAAGGAAGTCTCACAGAACTCATCATAGTCAACATTAGATAAGATATAATCTAGGCAAGAGACCCTTGCAACCCAAGTATCCTCTCCCAGGATAGCCAAACCATATCTCATATGTACAGGAAGAGGCTGTGGCATAACTCTCTCTCTTGTGCTTTGTGCCCTCACACTCTCTTTTAGGTAGAACATCCTCAAAAACTCACAATGAAGCAAGAGGCGACAAAAGGATAAGTGTAAACTAGGCCTGATCTGGTCAGGTATCCACATCGCTAATCTCTCAAATGGTATCCATCTTACCTGCAAACAGACCGCAAAATAAGCTATGAAAGATAAAAGGCAAAATCCAAGTCAAGTCCGATAAAGGAATACCTAGTCTACAGTCAAGGTAGCAAAAGTCCTTTTGCAATTCTCAAAGGACTACACCACATACATGTCTCTATTGGACGCTCTTCAAAGGAGTCCTTAGGGTGGATTAATAGCAGCAGACTCTTTTAGTGGAGAAGCTAGCATTGAAAAGTGCTGATAGGCCCAGTACTGTAAGAAATAAAATTTGTCAGTCATCAGATAGGAATCAAAAAATTGGATGACAGAGTATAATACTCACCTCCATCATAATAGAGGTACCGCCATGGCCACTGAGTGTCCCGCGAGAAATGCAACACAACTTCTACTACATAGCACAAAGGGCAGCACCTCCCTAGTTAAACTCGCCGATCTCATCCAAGTTCACCAATGAGTACAGGACACTCAGGTTAATGCTATACTTGCTGTTATACAGAAAAGTATAGCTCAAGATAATCAAGGTGCATAACCTAGCAACCTGATCGATATCATAGTGACCTGGAGTCTGACTCATGGTCATCAAGGTATAAGGAAGCTAGGAATGGGGGACATTGGGATTCCTACGAGGTGGGTCAACCCCAATCAAAGCAATCATCTCTGAGGGAGAGCGCTTGGTCCATAAAGAGTAAAACTCGAGAGGATGAGATATGAAGTGTATGCCTGTAAGCATGGTCCACTCAAAGGGAGTGACTGTCATGTCATTGCATGAAAGGTGGAATGCATCTGTAGTATCCCACCAATGCTCTATTAATGAGTTGACTATGATGGTGTTGACAGGCTGTTTAATGTCCAACTCCAGCCACTAGAGCAAGCCAGATGGCTTGAGGTGCTGACGGATGGCCTCTTGATTCTCCAGATAAAGGCATACCAGCTCCATGATAGTCTTGCCTCCCCTAGGCCTCAGCTGTGCCCTCTGAAATTTTTAATGTATCATGTTATTTTTATGGCAATAATAATAATAATAATAATAATAATAATAATAATAATAATAATAATAATAATAATAATAATAATAATAATAATAATAATAATAATTTTTGGACTGATAAAAAATGCAGGAATCAAGTATACTTGAAGAGATCTAGTGTGACTGACATGGCGATCTGGCTCTTTTAGCAATATTTTTTGATCCTGAGCACCTATTGCTAGCTAGTAGTGAGTTTCCATGGAGATAGTTGAAGAAAAAAGGAAAGAGTGAAAAAGAAAA
This sequence comes from Reutealis trisperma, assembly GCA_947687605.1. Taxonomy (NCBI): domain Eukaryota; kingdom Viridiplantae; phylum Streptophyta; class Magnoliopsida; order Malpighiales; family Euphorbiaceae; genus Reutealis; species Reutealis trisperma. The sequence continues at coordinate 113,134 of CANTUT010000446.1, forward strand.
GAGAGAAAGAGAATAAAAAATGAAACCAAGAGAGAGAGAGAGAAGAAGAGAAAAAAATGAAGTTGTGAAAAGTAGAAAGGAAGAGGGTTATATATTAGTGAAAGGTGGGCCCCCTTCACAATGACACCTTTTGATTTTCTTTGATTTGCATGTTTAGATCACATGATTTCTTCATAACAGGTCCATTTTAACTCAGAATTCAATTCTATTTGAAGTAATGGATCTGCAGGATTTTTATCTATCTCTTGGAATAGACGGGGTCTTAATCGAAGTTCAGAATCTCTCAAAATTGCAGAAAGATTAGAAATTCAAAAATAGCTTAAGAATTAGAGAACAAGCCAAACGGGGTTGAAAACGCTAGAAATCAGACATGACACTTTTATACAGCTCCTAATGCAGACAGGAAACTTTAGAATCCTCAGAATGACATCCTAAGCCTTCATGTTCACACTTATCATATTCAGCCTCAGTTTGGCCAAATCAGATAAGGGGGGCAGCTTTGAACCCTCAAAATTGCTAGATCGATTTTTGATTATGAATCTATAAAATTAAATTAGACTCAAATCATATCAGAAATGAATTAAAATTGGTGAAAACACTGAGAAATAGGGTTGATCTAGGCGAGTCAAGGTCAGACTAGCTCCAGCCACTGGCTAGGCGTACCATCGCATCAGGCAGTACGCCCAGCATGCTGGTGGCATGGGCGGCATCAATTAGGTGCGGCCTGGCCTGGCCATTGCAATCGAGTGGTGCCTTTCACCTTTCCTCTATAAATAAAGCTTCCATTAAGCTCTTTTGATAGGGATTTTGGAGATGAAAATTCACCTAGATGCTTTTCTTTTTATGCTAAAATTTTGCTAAATTAAAATTAAAAATTAATACTAAAATCTGTCACTCCAAATTCTTTTAATTTGCAATTATTATTCTATTTTGGTAACATTTTATGTTTAAGGTTCAACTTCAAGATTCCTTAATCCAAGGTGGAGCTTAGCTCCGGAGTAAAGCTCACCCTATTCATCCGAAAGTCAAGAAAAATAAAGGTAAGTTCCTTTTTTTCTTTCTATTTCTAAAATTCTAAATTCAGATCTAGAATTCTCTCTCTTCTACTTTTCTTTAGGTCTAAAATAGAAAAGATTTAAAACTTTTAATTTAAAAGTCAGAATTAAATTAATAAACTAAACCAACATTTTTTTTCTAAAACTTCTCCTTTGCAAGAAGGAAGAACTACGCGGGGTTTGATTTCTATTCAATACGATATGCAGGTATGCCGTTATGTAGGGCATCAACTCCAAAATCTTTTTCAACAACATTTTCCCCTTTATATTTATAGTTTAAGTTTCATTTTACTTTGTTATTTATTTGTACATGTGCTTTATTTTTGATTCTTTATGTTCATTTCTTTAATTTAGTTGGGAAGTGTGTAGCCTTTCTAGAATCCCATAAGGGCTAGAGAAAGGATCCCCTTTTCAAGAGGAACGTATGCTTTTCCTAGTACCCATAAGGATTAGAGGAAAAATCCTCTTTATTTCATTCATTTTGTTTTGTAATAATTAAGTAGGATTTATTTATGCTTATTTATTTACAACTATCATTTCATTTTACCGTCTATAACTATTTCATTTATCAGTTTTACTCCTGTTCATGTATATACTAAAATTGCCTTGTTTTAGATTCTTTTTCAACTCTTAGCCAAATTGAAGAAAATTGTATTTTCTTAATTTGTTTAAATACCAAAACTTGATCCCTGAGCCCTCTTTGGTCACTTGTGAATTAGTGCTTTTCCATTGGGATAAATTAAACATTTTGGAGTGGTGACTTCCTTTTACGAATAACAAATTGCAAAACCCAATTTTCTGAACTCACAGTGAGTTCCAATTGTGGAGTTTCTCCTGAAGACCATTTCAATTTCCCTCAGTGGATCGAATTGGTACTCAGGCAAGGCCTCAAAGTATTCAACATACATTTCAATTTCATTGATAAATAGTTCTTCCGATATGCAATAGTTAGCTTAATTTATTTTTAATAGTAGTCAAATAAAGAAGAAATGGTCTGTTTCATATTCATTCAGGTGGAAGGCTAAGCCTCACTCACCATACATAATAATGCCTAAAGTTGATCAGACCCAATGACTGGAACCACTATTCTTATTTAGGGCTACATACGCTCGCCCTACCCATGGGCTTACATGTGCACATGACCAATGTGACCCCTACATTGGAAAGGGACTACGGTTTTTGCAAAATCACATGTTCAAATATTTTCAATGCATTATTATTATCATGATAAGGTTATCAATAAACATGAATAAGGAAAATAAGGTGTAAATGGAAATTCATATTAAGTCAGGGTGTTTTGGTCAATTATGTACAAGTGAATATTTAAGTATATTGAAAGGATAATATGACAAGAACTAAAGTAACATATACTATTATTGAACTCACCTCAAATATCCTTAACTCCTAAAAATGATAACATTAGTGCTCACAAGCTTGCATCTCTTCTAACTCGATAGCACCTAACACCATACCATAACCATTAAGAACCTTATTTAGTAATGACTCTCACACCACAAACAATCATACATGTAAAACTCAAATGGACTCTATGATTAATACGCATGACAACTGCAACATCAATTGAATTATCTATGCTATGGGGTGACACTCACCAAAATCTCCCACATAGCTCTCATAACAATTAACTATGTACAAGTAGTAAATCATTTCAAAGGTTTGAGTATAATCAAAATCAATTTCCATATATGATTTGTTCATGTTAAAAATATAGTAATTGAATTGATAATCTCATATTCTTTTATTGAGTCTCTTAAGGAATTGAAAAGAAACCATTAAAATTATAGCAACACCATCATTCATGCAAACAATTAATTAAATCTTATTAAGACCAATATCTACATAAAAACAACTAATCAAAATAATTCCAAGATAAGGTCTAGAATTTTACCTTAGGGACAGATTCAAAAGAGGTATTGGTAGCCTGTTAAATCAACAAAACAACAAGAAAAATGGTTTAAATTGGTTTATTGCTAAAAGAAGTAGAGATTGATCAAAGGAAAGAATTTCTGGAGTAGTTTTACCTCAAAATTGAGTTTAGAAGATTGGATATGTTTGTTGGAAAAATGGGTGGCTGAATATTATTAAGTTAGGTATTTACAAGTAGGGTTTTTAGGGTTAAAAGCTGTAAATTTTTTAATTTAAATTTTTTGTAGCTAGTAAAAGACATGGGCTTGACTTGCATCTAGAAGGAAAGACACATGTGTGTCTGTGAGGCTTATGGGCATGACTTACAAATAGAATGGGCGTCTAGGTTTTTGCTGTAAGACACAGCCATGTGTCATGTCTATTGACACGGGCGTGTCACCACCCAATCCAGCTTTCGGCTTAAGTAAACTCAAATTCAAACATACAATTACAATACCAACATCAATACTCAAACAAACTAGTGACTTAACATCATACATAGTATAGTTCAATCATCAAACATAGAGAGTTACCAATCAACAAGCACACAACAAGGGTTTGGAAACCTAAGGTATTAGAGATTAATACAATATATTAAATTATAACCATCTAAGAAAAACACATCTTAAAAAATACAATTAACCAAATACTAAATTTAAATACATCTAAGGAAAAAAAATACAATAGAATTTTTTTTAATAATTTTTAAAATTGGACCTATTTATTTGGTTTAGCCAGTTCGCTGATTTTTTTTGGCTTGGTTTGTTCAATCTGATTTAATCAAAAATTTGGTTTTTTAGAGACAACTAGACCAGACTAGACTCTAGTTCTTGGTTCAATCGATTAAACTGGCCAGTTTGATATGATTTTTAAAACAATGGGCTGAAGGTTTCTTTTAGGCCAATTAGAGGAGTTAATTTCACTAGTGGTCCTTAGAGTATCAACTAATGCACTTTATAGAGCTTTAAATTGTATTGAGGATATCCTTTAACTTTCCTTTTTGTATCACTAAAGTTTTTTTTCTTACCCTGATTTTCTTCTATTTCTATTTTTAACCCCAATGCTTTTCTTGTCTTTACAAGAAACTCTAAATTCAGAATTCACATACTTTTAGGCTTTGATACCATTCAGCATGAGTTTTCTCTCTCTCTCTCTCTTTTAAAGGTGAAATATAAAGAACTACTCCTAAGGATTTTCAAAGTGTATTTTTTTTTATTTCTGATTTCTTTCAATTTCTTGTATTCATTATAGTATTGAGAGCTAGCAACAAAATCTTAAAGGGCTTTTATTCTTAAGGAAGAAGTCCTCGAATTCACTCTATCTAAGAGGCAGCTTTTCTAAATTCTTAAAAAAAATTTCTAGAGAATTATTTAAAGAGTCTAGATGGTCTATAATAGAATTTAATAATCCTATTACTGGATCCTTGCCTACACCATGATCTAGGTGATGAAAATAAAGAAATGAGCAATTAAAAGATTTCTCGCTCATCCACAGAACATGCTAAAGCACCAATACTTTCTAAAACAAGGAAATTATAAAACTCAAGTTCTTAGTCAGAATAATTTTTAGCCTCTATGTCTGCTTGAGTTAGATTATTAAGTGTTTTAATCATAATTAAATAATGTTTCAAATGTTCAATTCTACGTTCATATTGAGCAAATATAGGATCCTGCAGTGTAAGACTAGCACTCAACTCTTCCCTTCTAGCTTGAGTTAAAGCTAAACCCTTAAGCCAATTTCTATTAGTTATTTGGTTGGAATATATAAATGTTTAAACATAAAACATTTATAAATATTGATAAGTGCATATTTGATTAGATTTTATCCCTTATTCTTACTATGTTTTATCATTAAATTGAATTTAATTTGTTTATTAAGTGGTTTGTCAGAGTCTTCTGAGGGAATTAGCTGATTTAGAGGCTATGGATCAATTCATTTGGAAATTGCAAAGCTAAAGAGCGAATTCGGAAAATTTTGGGCGAGAACTTAAAGACAGAGTAGGCAGCATGCCCAGGAGCATGGGCATGTTGAACCATTATGCCCGTGTACCTGGGTGTGTTGTAGAGTATATAAAAGAGCTAATTTTCGTAAAGAGATAGACACCTACACGCGCAGGTACATGGGCATATATTAGACCATATAGATGAAAAATTACACCTTTAAAAGATGATTCAAAGAGAATAAAGAGGGGGGAGTCTTATCTTTTCAGAGAATTTTACTTTCGAAGAACTTTTCGAAGAAAGGAAGAGTTCATAATGGAAATCAAGGGGGAAGAACAAGATTCGAGTGGATTTGAAATGGGTGATTTAAGATCAAAGAGAAGATTTTTAAGAACTTTTCTATGGAATATTTGATTTGTCATTCTCTTTTTTCTTATTCATTATTCTTCCAATTTACCATCAACTAAACTCTTTTTATCTAGATGGAATGAACCTTAGTTTTGATTGTATTGGATTCATTGATTGGATTTTTAATCAAATCATCCCTGGGTTGAGTTATATTTATGACTTATATTAATAAAGTTTGATTAACAATTGCTAGCTTGTTGATTTGATATCTGATTTCTTATTAAGGAGTAGAGATACCCTTGATTTGGTTTGATCACTCATAGATATTGGGGATTGCTTGGGACATTAGAGATAGGTTTACAAAAATCCTTTGGTTTTTAAGTCCTTAGTCTTAATACTTTGCCTAACCTATTGAATAAGAAGAGATTCTATTTTATTTGTTTAGGGAAAAGGGGATTAATTCACTTGAGAAAGGTTTAATTCTACTTTTAGGATTGCCAACTTGATTCATTGTTTGATTTGATTGATTCTGTATTCCATGAAATACATGAGGAGCTAGGGGGAGTTTCTATCTAGATAATCTATTCATTAATTCTTTTCCAATTGATTTTGCTTATTTACTACATTTAGTTAATATAGTTTAATTTTCAATTTAGTTTAATTTTAGTTTTCCTTGGAATTCGATTCACTAGATAATAGTTAACGTTTGAGCTAATACTTATATAGTTTCTCTGTGGGATCGACCACTTTTGTGCTATACTACCTGAATGATAGGTACACTTGCCTATAACTAGGATACAATAGACTTAGAGTTTATTTAACATGGTGGAAGTATAAAAGCTGACATCAAGTTTTTGGCGCTATTATCGAGAAAACTTTTATATAATATTAGCAAAATAATAGATACTATTGATTTAGTTTTTTTTTATTTTTATTTTTAAATATTTTTCTTGGTCTTTTATATTTTAGGTGACTTAATTCTTGTATAACCAGAGCCAATTCATCCAACTTGGTGGAGATAGATCCTGAAATCGAGAGAACTTTACACAATATGTTAAAGGATAGATAGCTAGTTGTGGTTGAGAAGATTGAGGAGCAAAAAGAAGAAGTTGAAGCAATGGGAGACATAAATCAAAGAGCAATGTCGGATTATGCTAGTCCCGCTCTCACTAGGGTTGATTCTAGTATCAGGAGACCGATGATTGCTGCCAATAATTTTGAGATCAAACCAAATGTCATCCAGATAGTTTAGTAATCCTGTCAGTTTGATGGATATCCTGATGAAGATGCTAATGCACATCTAGCAAATTTTCTAGAGATTTGTAACACATTTAAGATAGATGGAGTTTCAAAAGATGCAATTAGGTAGAGGTTGTTTCCATTTTCTCTAAAGGATCAACCTAAGCAGTGGATAAAATCTTTTACTATTAGAACTTTCACTACTTAGGAGGGTTTGGCTGAAAAGTTTCTAGAAAAGTATTTCCCTCCTTCCAAGACAGCAAAGTTGAGGAATGATATTTTTTCATTTATGCAGAATGACACTGAGACTTTATATGACACTTGGGAGAGATTTAAGAATTTGCTGAGACAGTGTCAACACCATGGCTTACCTCTTTGGTTACAAGTTCAAACTAAGACTATTGGTGTTCATCAAGTGGATCCTGTGGTAGCTTTGGCAGCTTAACTTGAGGCTATGAATAAAAGGATCGACACCTAAGCCTTATTATCTAAGCCTGCTCAAGTCATATATTGTGAATGGTGTAGGGGAGGACATCAAAGTCAAAACTGTCAGATGGGGAACAATTTTGCCAAGCTCGAGCAAGTGGACTATGTGGGTAATGCACCAAGACAGCAAAATAATTCATATAGTAATACCTATAATCCTAGTTGGAGGAAACATCCAAATTTCTCTTAGAATAACTAGTCCAAATGTGAGACCTCTACCTGGATTCCAACCCTAACCTTAATAAGAGAAGAAAAGCAATTTGGAAGAGATGTTGGGAAAATTTATTACAGGTTCAGAGACTAGATTTCAAACCATAAAGACAGCTTTAAGGAATCAACAGGCTTTTATTCATAATATGGAAAATCAGGTCGAGCAAATTGCAAAAGCACTATCGGAGAGATCTCAAAGTGGTTTGCCCAGCAATACTAAAACTAATCCTAAAGAGAAACTCAAGGTCATTACATTAAAGAGTGGTAAACAGTTGAAGGCTCTTGAGAAGCAAAATGAAAAATTGACAGTTGAAGATGATGGTGCCAAGGATGAGGAAGTTAAAGAGCGAGCGAATCCTACACCTATGGTTAAGGAGTTCCAACCACGCATTTTATACCTTGTGAGATTGAAGAAGGACAAAATGGATGAACAATTCGGTAAGTTTCTTGAACTCTTTAAACAATTGGATATTAATATTCCTTTTGTGGAAGCTCTTTCACAGATGCCAAAGTATGCTAAATTTCTTAAGGAGCTGCTTTCTAATAAAAGGAAACTTAAAGAAGTGTTGATGGTTCAACTCTTTGAGGAGTGTTTAGCAATCATTCAAAAGAAGCTACTTGAAAAACTTAAAGATCTAGGGAGTTTTACTATCCTTGTCTTGTAGGTAGTTTAGAAATTAATAAAGCAATGGCTGATTTCGGGGCTAGCAATAATGTTATGCCCTATAAAATATTTAAAAAATTAGGTCTAGGTGACCTAAGCTAACACGCATGAGTATTCAAATAGCTAATAGATCAATCATTTACCCTAAGGGTATAGTTGAGGATTCGCTAGTGAAGGTTGGTGAATTTATATTTCCTATGGATTTTATAATATTGGATATTGATGAGGATGTTGATGTGTCACTTATACTATGTAGATCATTTCTAGCTACTGCTAGAGCTATTATTGATGTGCATGATGGTAAATTGATACTTGCGGTAGGGAATGAGTAAATGGTCTTGCCAATATCCAATGCTATGAAACACCCATTTGCAATTGAGGATGTGGATGCTTGTGATGATATAACTAATCTTGAGACTGTGCATTTTATTTCTAACATTATTCACAAGGATCCTTTAGAGTTGTGTCTTATGCAGAGATAGGAAGATATTGAGATACCTGAGACCATTGAGCATATGGCCTATCTTGAGGCTACCAAGCCATTAAAGAAGAGTAAGGTATTTGAGCATATAGAGATGCCCAGGAGTGAAAGAATGAGACCATTCATTGTTGACTGGTTGAGCAAGGAAAGAACTAAGCAATGGCATGATGCTCGCATAAAGCAAAATCGAGAGTTTCATGTTGGAGATCAGGTTTTGTTATATAACTCTTCACTTAAACTCTTTCCTGGTAAGTTAAAACCTAGATGGTTAGGGTTGTTTGTAGTAAAATAAGTCTTTCCCTATAGAGCTGTGGAGCTTTCTCATCCTAAAAAGGATCATTTTAAGGTGAATGGGCAAAGATTAAAATTATATTTTAAAGGAGAAGTGGACAATGCTAAGGAGATACTTCATCTTTAAGTTTTGAAATGAGAAATCACTCTTGACCGTCTAGCTAATATGACATTAAAGAATTGCTGAATGGGAGGCAACCCATTGTTGTTTTAGTTTTCTTTAATTGTGCTTGTTTTTGCTTTTGGGTGATTTAATCTTTAGCTAAGTATTGTTTTTGCGGTAATTGAAAAAGAAAAAAAAATAAGGGTGAAAAGGCTTCAATTTTGATGAAGGCATGAGGCTACATGCTGTACGATACGGGCGTGTTCATACAATCCCTCAGAACAGTGAAAAGTGGCACATCCAATCATGATTCTATTCTTACAACCAATTTTAGAGCAGTACCCCTTTTCTCTGTTATTTCTGTTTTCTTTACCTCTAACACCTTGAAGACAATGTGTTCAATAAGTGTGAGGGAGATTGTTTAAGGGTGAACATTATGAGTTAGTAAATTGAATTAAGATAGTAGTATGAAGTGGAGTTGACTATCTTCGTGGATGAATTTTTATTTAAATGACAATAACTTGCTTATGCTGTGCTTGATTGGCTTGATCATCTATCAAAAATTGAATACGGTAGTCATGTTAGGGAGTTAATTTGATAATTTGGAGTTCAAACTCTTAGTTAAATTTTGTGCTTATGTAATTCCATTGTGACTTTTGTTTAAGGCTTGGTAGAAATCTTTAATATCCTAGGAAACTTGATTACTTTTCCTGGAAAATAAAATAAGCTACATAAAAGAGTAAAAGGAGCTTAATTTTAATCTAGTCCAGTATTCTTAACTCATTAAAATCCTAGAGTTAAGATTATTAATGGTGCTAGTAGCCATTTGAAATTATGATTCTAGCTAAATAACTGAGGGTCGGCATCACAAATGTTTACACTCGCGTCAAAAGGCTAGCATGACAATTCAAACAAGGTCTTGCTCCAGAAAGTAAAAAAAAAAAAAAAAAAAAAAGTAGTCAAGTACCTAGGAGAAAATCTTTATAAATCTACTTTGCTTTAACTTTTGTTGCTATGGAATAGTTTGCACAAATCTTTAACTATGTAGTTTAGGCTCCAAAATTTGATTTGAAGATTACTTGATACGACTATCATGTTTGAGAATTGGTATTTGATTGAAGATTTCAAGTTTTCGTGATGAGTGAGTTGTCCATTTTGATAATTTCTTTTAAAGTTGAGGGAGGATTATTTCAAATTTCTATCTTGATTTAATTTGCTTAAGAATAAGTAAAAAAAAAAAGTAGTCAAGTACCTAGGAGAAAATCTTTATAAATCTACTTTGCTTTAACTTTTGTTGCTATGGAATAGTTTGCACAAATCTTTAACTATGTAGTTTAGGCTCCAAAATTTGATTTGAAGATTACTTGATACGACTATCATGTTTGAGAATTGGTATTTGATTGAAGATTTCAAGTTTTCGTGATGAGTGAGTTGTCCATTTTGATGATTTCTTTTAAAGTTGAGGGAGGATTATTTCAAATTGCTATCTTGATTTAATTTGCTTAAGAATAAGTAAATGCTTAAGTGTGAGGAAATTTGATAAGTGTATATTTGATTAAATTTTATACCTTGTTCTTACTATCTTTTATCATTAAATGGAGTTTAAATGTTTGTTAAGTGGTTTGTTAGAGTCTTTTAAGGGAATTAGCTTATTTGGAGGCTATAGATCAATTCATTTGGAAATTGCAAAGCCGAGGGAATTCGGCAAATTTTGGGCAAGGACTTAAAGACACAGTAGGTAACACATCCAGGAGCACGGGCATATTGAACCATTCTGCTCATGTACTTGGGTGTGTTGTAGCCCATATAGAAGAGCTGATTTTTATAAAGAGACAGACACCTACACACTTAGGTATATGGGCGTGTACCAGACTGTGTAGATGAAAAATTGCACATTTAAAAGACGATTCAAAGAGAATAAAGGAGGGGTAGGAGTCTTATCTTTCAAAGAGTTTTACCTTAAGAGAACTTTTTAAAGAAAGGAAGAGTTTATAGCCAAAATCAAGGGGGAAGAACAAGATTTGAGTAGATTTGAAGTGGGTGATTCAAGATCAAAGAGAAGATTTTTAAGAACTTTTCTATGGAATATTTGATTCTCTTCTTTCTTGTTCATTATTCTTCCAATTTATCATGAACTAAACTCTTTTTGTCTATATGGGACGAACCGTAGTTTTGATTATATAGATTGAATGATTGGATTTTTAATCAAATCATCCATGGGTTGAGTGATATTCATGATTTATACTGATAAAGTCTTACTAACAATTGTTAGCTTATTGATTCGATATATGATTTCTTATTAAGAAGTAGAGATATTCTTGATTTGATTTGATCACTCATGAATATTGGAGATTGCTTAGGACACTTACAAAATCCTTTGGCTTTTAATTCCTTGATCTTAATGCTTTGCCCAACCCATTGAATAAGAAAAGATTCTATTTAATTCGTGTAGGGAAAAGGGGATTAATTCATTGAGAAAGGTTTAATTCTACTTTTAGGATTGCCAACTCGATTCATTGTTTGATTTGATTGAATCTGCATTCCATGAAATACATAAGGAGTTAGGGGGAGTTTCTATCTAGATAATTTATTCATTGATTTTTTTCAATTGATTTTTCTTATTTACTGCATTTAGTTAATATAGTTTTAGGATATCAAGCTATAGCTGAGCTATGTAAGAAATAATTTCATCTACAAAGTGTTGTGATTGTTGAAAGTTTCTTTTATGCAATTCTCCCTTAATCTAGAAGACAAAATAGAACCATCTCTAGAAAGACCATAATCGTATTTCATATAGTACTAAGAATTTTCATCCTTATAGGTGCTTTCAACCTCAATGTTGTCGACCCTTATGATTTCCATGAATCTTTTAAGAATATCATTAGATTCATTTTCAAAATCTTGCATTGTGACTTTCTTGGGAGACTGTTGATCTCTTTGTTCCTTTTACTTAGTCAAGATTACATCCCAACCAAGTTCACAATCAAAAGTTTTCTTCTCTTTTTCTTTTTCAAACATTTCCTAACCTAAGAATTGAATTGACTCCTTAAGTATTGTTGCATTTGGAAGCTTTGAGTAAAATACCTTGAAGTCATATATTCCTAATGGTTCTCCTAGTAACTCTTCTTTATTAGGATTTTGATTTGGAATCTGTGAAAATTCAATGACACTTTCATTGGCCTTATTTGAGCCATCATGGCTTCCCTCCTATGAAGGAGTTGGACATTGTGGACTTTTATATCATCTTGCATAACTTCATTCTTTTGATGAAAGTCATCCCTCCATTCTTTTATCCTTTCAAGGGTAACATCAAATTCGTTGGCTACCTTTTCTAGATCTTTGGGATTATGTGCTTGAGACATCAAAGTTTTTTTTTTTTTTTTTCACATTCTCCTGAATTGGAACTTTTCATTTAGATTTTTCGTTAGTCTTTTTTTGACCAATTAGTTCTTTTGAACTCATTATTTTCTTCTTTGGACATTCTGAAGCCATATGCCCTTAGGATTTATATTGCCAGTATGTAACTTCCTTTGGAGCTACTGCTTTTCTTTTTTTTCTTGGAGAACCAAAGCTAGTGCTCTCGGAGTCCTTGCTCTTATTCTTACCTTTCTTCGTGCACTATGTTTGGATTTGACACTCTTTTTTGCAAATCTAACACAACTTATTTTTTTGCAGCAGGATCCATCTGCAAAATTAGATAATTCATGTGAAAGAGAATCATCTATTACATTTTTATCAGAAAGAATATATTCAATGTCAAATCTGTAATAGTTAAACTATTCTTGCAATCTTAAAAGTCTAGTTTACCTAGCCTCTTTGAGATTCAAATTCGTAAAATTCTTAAAATAAGTTGAATATGTTCTAAATAAAAACCTTATTAGAGCTAAGAAGATATAAAAAGCTTTTATACCATTTTTTGTTGCTAATACCTCCATTTTATGAATTGGATAATTGATTTCTTCTCCCTTAAAGGTTCCAAACCAATACTTACATATTTGTTCTAGTATTCTACCTTTAATTTTTAGAACTGCCCAATAACTATCTGAAGCATCTGTCTCCAAAACTAACTCATTATCATCTAATGGTAAATTTAAACAAGGCAAAATTTTCATTTTTTCTTTTATCTGAATGACAGCTTGAGTGTCTTCATCTTTCCAAAACCAAGGGTTAATATAAGATGCTTTCTTAGATATTCTATCTAGGTATTTGGAAGGATATTTTACAAATTAACTAGCATAATTAGCAAGTTCGCAAAATCTTTGCACCTACTTCTTGTCTTTCAGTTCGTCAGGACACTTAACAAGTTTTTTAGAGATATGGCTTTGAAGCCTAATTTTTCATTTCTCTATTTCTGTCCCTAAAAACTTTACCTTTTCCTAAAACCATTCTATCTTTCTTTTAGATAGAATCATACCTTCTTGCTTGAAGATATCAATCACTTGTTCAAGGATACTCATGTGTTTCTTTTTTTTTTTTTTTCATTTTAACTGAAAACTAGCACATCGTCTATATAGACCACACAAAAATTTTTCAATGCTTTGATGGCATTGTCCATTTTGAGTTGAAATATGCTTAGAGTATTTTTTAGGCCGAATGACATTACTAACCAATACATCCCTTAAGGAGCATTGAATGTTGTAAGAGCTATAGAATTTTCTTCCATCTTTATATGCTAATAACCACTTTTAAGGACAAATTTAGAAAAGATAGAAGATTGTTTTTGTTGTGAAATTTTATTTATACTTGCAAGCGCACGAATCACTGATTCTGTAGATAAGTGGTAATGAGATCATTCCCACGGAGAGAGCTATGAAAATAATTATAGAAAAACTTAATTAAACCACATTAATTTAATTCCAACCTAGTTTCAAATAATTTTTTTAAATAATGATAAAGAGATGTAAAGTAGAAACGTCAAAATAATACAATTAAAGGTAATTGAACTTATGAAATAAAATTCAGATAAAATATTACCAAGGTTTTAGAATTCACCAATATTTAATTAATAATTTTATAATGTATTAATTATAATTTTTAGAAGATAGTTTAGAAATCAATCTTTTTATCTTTTATTGATTTTATCACTAAGCTCAATTTTATTAAATTCTCAAATAGATTTTACTTCACTTTAAAAGTGTAATTTCTAAATATTATATGTATATAATTTAATGGAAAACACATAATCAAAGAAAATTACTTTTCTTTTAATAAAAACCAAGTATAGATAATTTTCCTAACAATAAAAAATACATAATAGAATTGATGAAAGGATATTATCAAATGAAACCAAAATTATAAACATTAAATTGCAAAATATTTAGAATCAATACATAATAGAAATTAATAATCTAATATGGTTTCATCTACCTTAGTAAAATTAAAACTTAGAAAGACATAATTAAAACAACAAAATAAACAAAAGAACCTATTTTAGCACTTTGGATCCTTAATATTGAAATCTCAACTTCTTCCTTATTTTCTCAATTCTTTCCCTCACAAGTTCTTCTTGCTAAGCCATTTCCCTTCTATTTATAAGCATGAATGGCTAGATGGCAAGTTAATGAAGAAACCAATTTTCAAATGATTTTTCTTTTTTAGCATCAAATATATGACTTTAATCTTTGAATCCTTTGTTTTCCTTAGTTGGCTTGCATAAGGATAGTTGGTGAGCTCTTTAGTCTCAATTGCACACTTGAAGATGGTGTCATTTTTCAAAAGAAAAGAAAATGGCTTAGTTGATTTTATTGAAAAACTATTTCTTTCACAAAATTTATTATTATTATTATTATTATTATTATTATTATTCATGCAAGTAAAAGATTATAATTTTACTCAATTTTCAAGCTTTCACCATTTTATCTCCTATTTCATAACAATATCATTAAATAAAATATTTATTTAATAAATGAATAACAAAAAATAAATTTAAGGGCTATTAATATGTATTAAATTATGCTCATCAAATACCCCCAAACCTAAATTTTACTAGTTCTCGAGCAAAAACAAAACCTAAACTAGTCTACTTTCATAAGAAATCACGATCATATGCAACAAGCCTTTAAACCTCTAAGTGGCCCATAGAAGGTGAGTTTAGTCTCGTGAGGGCTTCCAGCAGTGATACCCACAAACACCTGTAAAAATCTAAACTTCCAACTATTTATCTTAGAGAACAATAAAATATCATAGCTTTGAAATCAAACAAGTATTAAATTGAATACATATCTATTCAAAAGTTAATTCATCTTGCAACAATCATACTCAAGTGAGTGTGTGAAATAGCCAATATTAATAATAAATATGATTTGCATGCTTCAAACAAGTAAAATTCTCATAACCTTACAATAACAATCATTCAATTTCTAGTAAAGAATTAAGTATCATAAGCTTCCCCTTTGGTACAAATCTCCACTACTTTGAAGGCATCACATGAGATCAAAAGGTTTTTAATATTGGTTGTAATGGGGTCATAGGGTATGATGTGGCCAAAGAATGAAAAGGATAGGAGATTACACAAGTTCTAAAGACTTCATAGAGTTAAAGATATCATAGTATTTTGTAAGAGACACTTCTCAAAACATATAGAAACATATAAAATGTGGCCAACTATTATTATGTTGACCTTTACTTTATTCTAACCTCCACTTATAATATCAAAGCTTTGATCTTCAAACTCAAGATTTTTTTTTTTTTTGCTTTTATATATATATATATATATATATATATATATATATATATATATATATATATATATATATATATATATATATATATATATATATATATATATATATATATATTTTAGAATCAAGATTTTTTTTTTATTTTATCGCAAACTTTTAAGAAATGTCTCTTTATCATGATATTTGTCTTTTTATCTCTATTTCAATTTTAGAATAAGGGTAAAGATATAATCATGTTTAGGCTGGGTGAGAGATGTGGTTACCAAAGAAAACAGTTAATCAATGTAGGCTCAAATTGGCTCACTAAAGAGATGTTCTCTTAGAACATCAATTGGAGAACTGGTTTATTTGGCTTTGTGGTAAAAATCCTAACGCCTTAATCATTTCACAAGTGATGCTCGATCAGTCGTTCGCCTCGAAAGACCTCAAGGGAAAGTTCTAATATATAATTCTTTCAAATCGAAATTAAAATGATCATCAAGGTAAAGGTATAAGAACACACCTATTCTAACATACTTGTCTTTTTACAAAACAATCATGGCTATTGTGAGAAAAGAGTTGAGTATAATCATTGTGAAAATAAATTAACTAAAAAATGTCATCAAAATTCAAATCAATACTCATTACCAGTCAAATCCATGACATTAAAGCTCAATTCTCATCATAGGAATTGAAAGTTTTTTTTTTTTTTTTTGAAAACAAGAAAAGAAAAACACAAAAAATTGAAAATAAGAAGAAATATAGAAAATACAGATGCGTATCAAGAGTAACAAAGTTTTTTTTTTTTAAAACAAGAAAAGAAAATCACAAAAAATACAGATGCGTATCAAGAGTAACAAAGTAACTCTTTACTCTGCCATCTGAAATTTTAGTGAATCAGACCTTAGAAATAATTGAGAAAGCATAATTTTTTTTTAAATAACAGTTTCTCCACCCCCAAACTTAACTGAGACATTGTCCCCAATATCTACTATAAATAAATAAGGAGTAGAGGACTTCGCTTGATCAGGTGTAACACAAAAAAAATGCAATAAGAAAAACTATAAGAGTTAGGGAAGTTATAATCGAAGATTCAAATCTAGTCCACACTTCTTGCTGCTACTGGCCCTAAGGTGCCAAACTACTTGTGCCATCAATGGATCAGGTTCGGACACAAATTTTTATAGTTGGTCAATCAATTGATCAATAGTTGAAGCAGAGACTAGGATGCATCGACTCGCCAGTGTCATAAAATCCTGTTCCACAACATGATCGATAAAAGATAGCAAACTATCATAAAAACCATCAACATTAAGTAATCAAATGGCTTTTGAAGAACTGTTAATTGGGTCCAAGATGCAATGGTAAAGATATCTTCAAATGTTTCTAAACCACCAGGTAATGCGATAAAAGCATCAGCATTGAGATTCATATATGCCATTCGTTCATACATGCTCATGACTTGTAACTCATTACCTATAGTTCCACTAGTGATATGTTTATTTTGAGCCAAAGCCTTTAGAACTACTCCTATGACTTTGCTACTTCCAATATATGCATAACTTGCAACACAACCCCTTAACCCTAAACTACCTCCCTCAAATACCAAATCAATTTTTCGTTCAGCTAGAATCCTACCAAGTTCATTAGCTGCTATCAAGTACTCTCTTTTCTTGCCAGAATTTGGACTACAAAAGACATAAATAGTTTTGAATTTGTGTGTTGAGAGTTCTGCCATTTTTTTTCTTTTTTTGGTTCACAAATTTCTTCAAGAGGTTATGTGCATATTGAAAATAACGAATGTGCATGTAAAGAAAATAGCATAGTAAAAGAACAGTTCAACCGGGTAAAATAATTATTGATGGAAAAAAATAAAGATAAAAAAATAACAATAACAAACAAAAATAATCAATGTTATGTATACAAATGTCAAAAAGAAAGAAAAGCTAAAAGCAGACATTAAAAGACTAAAAAGTTAAATAAAATAGAAAAATCTGCAGAAAACGAAAATCTAGGTGCTGAAAATTCAAAAAGTAACTACAAAGTATTGAAAAATGCACAAAAGTCAAAAAGTTAGTGATACACCTGATCATAAACAGTAGTTGTGACTGTGGCTCATATCTTACTCTAGTTTTACGTCTAGTAACGGCTTAAACGCCTTTTATGAGTCGAAGATACGCTTCCCATCCAATTTTCTTATTAACTGGCAAATAGGGTCTTTTAATGTCAGATTCCCTAGACTATAACGCTATTTCTCTTCTTTGAATAAGCTCCATAAATCTAAAAGAATATGTTGAACTTGTCCATATGGATGCATCTCAAGAGTCTATAGGATATTATCTAAAGACTCCTTACTCAGTCCATCCTTTATAAATTGAATGTTATCTTCTCAATTTATGGATGCTTATCCAATATTTCTACATTGTGTGTTGCAATTCCATCTTGCACACTTGTAGCAAACTCCCATTCTCTTTGCTCTTCTCTTCTTTGAGTAAGAACTTATCCCTGAAACTGGCAAATATTTAACAAATGATTCATTTAATTCACCTGCCAATCGTACTTTGGCTTTTATGATCCAGCGAATATCTTCAGGAAGATTCAGACGTCTAAATGTCTTCATTCTTTCTAGTCTACATTCATCAATTTTTCTGAGTACATCTTGGGGAAGAGTTGGAAACCTGTTTCTGAGTGTAGCAAGAGATGCTTCCATTTCTAACTGAAAAGTTTGTATTCTATACTTACAAAACAAAAAACAAATGTTAGATATAAATAAAAATTAGTTACACAAAGAAAGAAAGAAAGAAAGAAAAATAACATAAATGAATTGAATTGATCCTAATAAATAGGATCACTCAAAAGTGCTTCTTCCACTGTTATTAATTCCAGCTCCAAAAATGGTTTCAATCTTTGTCCATTGACTTTAAATACATCACCATTTTTTGGATTTTCAATTTCAACTGCTCCATATGGAAATGCAGCGCAAACCAAAAATGGGCCTGACCATCAAGAACGCAACTTTCCAGGAAATAGATGCAAACGAGAATTGTATAAAAGGACTTTTTGACCAAGAGTAAAAGATTTTCTCAAAATATTTTTATCATGGGAAATTTTCATTTTGTCCTTATACCATTTTGCACAATCATAAGCATCAGTTCTAATTTCCTCTAACTTATTCAATTGAAGTATTCATTAAGCACCAGCTTTATCTAAAGAGAAATTTAATTGTTTGGTTGCCCAATATGCTCAATGTTCCAATTCTACTGGTAAGTGACATGGTTTTTCATAAACAAGTCTAAAAGGGGACATTCCAATAGGGGTTTTAAATGTTGTACGATAAGTCCACAATGTATCATATAATTTCAAAGACCAATCTTTTCTAGTAGGGTTAACCGTTTTCTCAAGAATGCATTTGATTTCCCTATTTGAAATTTCAACTTGACTACTTGTTTATGGGTGATAAGGAGTAGCTACTTTGCGAGTAAACATTCCAATAAGGGTTTTAAATGTTGTACGATAAGCCCACAATGTATCATGTAATTTCAAAGACCAATCTTTTCTAGTAGGGTTAAACATTTTCTGAAAAATGCATTTGATTTCCCTATTTGAAATTTCAACTTGACTACTTGTTTATGGGTGATAGGGAGTAGCTACTTTACAAGTAATGCCATATTTCTTCATCAAATGCTCAAAATTTCCATTACAAAAGTGCTTTCCTCCATCACCAATGATTGCTCATGGTGTACCAAATCTAGAAAAAATGTGTTCTTTCAAAAATTTCACCACAACCCTATGATCATTTGTTCTACATGCACTTGCCTTTATCCATTTGGATACATAATCAACAACAACAAGGATGTACAAATTACTAAAGAAATTAGGAAAAGGTCCTATAAAATCAATACCCTAAACATCAGATAATTCAACCATAAGAATTGGATTTAAAGGCATCATATTTCTATGAGAAATACTTTCTAATTTTTGGCATCGATCACAAGATTTACAATACACATGAGTGTCTCTAAACAATGTAGGTCAATAAAATCCACTTGCAAAATTTTTGCAGCAGTTTTCTTTGCACTAAAGTAGGCTCCACAAGCATGGTCATGACAAAAGGAGATAATATTTTTTTGTTCACTTTCAGGCACACATCTCTTAATCACTTGATCAGGACAATATTTAAACAAGTATGGATCATCCCAAAAAAAATTTCTTTGTCTCAGCTAAAAATTTTGTTTTATCTTGGTTACTCCAATGGCTTGGCATATGACTAGTAACAAGATAATTTATAATATCAGCAAACCAAGGTAACTGTGATATGGACATGAGTTGTTCATTAGGAAAAGTCTCTTTGATGGGACAATCCTTATCAACATATTCCACTATTAGTCTAGACAAATGATCAGCCACAACATTTTTAAAACCTTTCTTATCATGAATTTCAAGGTCAAACTCTTGTATTAACAAAATCCATCGAATCAAGCGAGGCATAGCATCTCTTTTTGACAAAAGGTATTTTAATGCAACATGATCAGTATAGATAAAGACTTTGGATCCAACAAGATAATATCTAAATTTGTCCAAGGCAAACACTATAGCAAGCAACTCTTTCTCAGTGGTTAAATAATTAAGTTGTGCGTCATTAAGAGTTTTACTTGCATAATAGATCACGACAAGTAGCTTATTGACTCGTTGGCCTAAAACAGCACCAAAGGGAATACTCCAATTAGGTGGTCTAATGATGGATGCAAATGTTAACAAGATTTTAAGCTTTTCAAAGGCTTGAAGGCATTTATCATAAAAGATAAAAGGTGTATCTTTCGCAAGTAAGTTACACAAGGGCCGAGAGATTTTACTAAAATCTTTGATGAATCTACAGTAGAAATCAGCATGACCTAAAAAGGATCAAATTTCTTTTACAGTGCAAGGTGGAGGAAGGCTGGAGATTAAGTCTATCTTTGCTTTATCTACCTCAATTCCTTGTTGTGACACTACATGACCCAGAACAATTCCCTTTTTAACCATGAAATGGCATTTTTCCCAATTTAACACAAGATTTTTCTCTTTACATCTAATCAAAACCAAGGTCAAGTGATGCAAACATTCATCAAAGCTAAAACCAAAGATAGAAAAATCATCCATAAATATCTCAAGAAAATGCTCAACCATATCAGAAAAATACTTATCATGCATCGCTGAAATGTAACAGGTGCATTGCATAACCCAAAGGACATGCGTTAATAGGCAAAGGTTCCAAAAGGACAAGTAAAAGTGGTTTTCTCTTGATCCTCAGGTGCAATTGGGATTTGATTATATCTAGAGTAACCATTAAGAAAACAATTGTATGCATGACCAGATAATCTCTTAAGCATTTGATCAATAAAAGGAAGTGGGAAATGATCTTTCCTTGTGACAGCATTCAACTTCCTATAATCAATACAAACACGCCATCCAATTTGGATTCGAGTGGGAATTAGTTCATTTTCTTCATTTTTCACTACTATTATGCTAGATTTCTTTGGAACTACCTGCACAAGACTCACTTATAAACTATCAGAAATAGGGTAAATGACACCTACATCTAAAAGTTTTATCACCTCAACTCTAACAACTTCTTTCATATTAGGATTTAGTCGTATTTGGAATTCACGGCCAGGTTTAACATTGTCTTCTAAATGAATTCTATGCATGCAAATTGAAGGACTAATACCCTTAATGTTTGAAATTGTCCACCCTATTGCTTCTTTATGATCTTTCAAAACATCAATCAGCTTGTTTTCTTGTTCAACCTCTAAATCAAATGCTATGATAATGGGCAAAGTTTCTGATGGTCCTAAAAATAAATATTTCAATAACTCAGGCAATGGTTTCAAGTCTAACTTTTATGATTTAGGAATTGACTCTTTAGATTCTATGGGAAATAGAGGTTCAATTTTGGCTTTCCATTTGTTTGTATCCATTAGTGGAACAAATTCTAATGAAGAATTCACCTCATTAATTGAATTTTCAACATCTAAGTCCATGCCAAATTGAGTTAAACATTTCTCAAATGGATCATTTTTGTTCATTTCCAAAAAATAATCATTGATCACACTTTCAATCATGTTAACTTCACACAAATCATCATCGTCAATTGGTTGACGAGCAACATTAAACACATTAAGTTCAACAGTCATATTACCAAATGATAATTTCAAAACACCACTTCGACAATTGATGATTGCATTGGATGTGGCCAAAAATGGTCTTTCTAAGATGATAGGAATTTGATCCTTTGTGTTTTCAATAGGCTGAGTATCAAGAACAATGAAATCCACTAGAAAGTAAAACTTATCAACTTTGACTAAAACACCTTCTATGAAACCTCTAAGAATTTTGACAGACCTATCAGCTAATTGGAGTATCACAGTTGTGAGTTTCAATTCACCTACCCTAAGTTACCGATAGATAGAATATTGCAACAGATTCACACTTACTCCTAAATCAAGTAAAGCTCAGTTGATTTCATGATTACCAATGGTACAAGAAATTGTCGGACAACTGGGATCTTTATACTTAATAGGAGTTTTATGTTGGAGTATGGAACTCACATGTTTAGTCAAGAATGCCTTTTTAGGAACATTTGTTTTCCTTTTTACCGTACAAAGGTCTTTCAAAAATTTGGCATAAGCAGGTACTTGTTTAATAGCATCAAGAAGAGGGATGTTAATGCTAATTTGCTTAAACACCTCTATAATGTCACTATATTGGGTACCTTTCTCTTTTGAGACAAGTCTTTATGGGTAAGGAGCTTTTGGAATATAAGGCAATGATTGATTGTCTTTTTCAACAAAGTCTTTGGATGATGAAATTTCAAGATGACTCTTTTGACTCTCTTTTTGAGGTTTAGGTGTATAATCAGGTTTGACTATGCATTTTCTAGACCTAACAGTAGTTATGGATTTAACTTCTTCATTAGAACTTGATGAACCTACCTCATATTGACCTTTTGGATTGAGAACAGGTTGACTGGGAAATTTTCCTTTTTCCCTTTCAGCTACAGCAGTTGCAAGATGGCCCAATTGTGTTTTAAGTTTTTGAATGGATTGAGAATTTGATTACAAAACTTGTTGGGTTGATTGCATGAACTGTTGTAGAGTATCCTCTAAAGAAAGTTTCTTCTGCAATGGAGCAGATAATTGTGAAGCATTTGAGGATATGGTGTATTTGAATTACCAATGTGCTGATTGGACATATTATATTGATTACTTTGATTCATTGGAGGTTGGTTCTGTCTCTATGAAAAATTAGGATGATTTTGCCAATTTAGATTATATGTGGGGGCATATGGGCTATCAGATGATTTTCCATAAGAATGAAGTGCATTTGCTTGTTCAAAGAATGCTTCTTGGTAATTTGGTATTGAAGGACAAAATTGAGCAGTATGAGATGTACTAGAACATAAGGCACACAACTCACTCTTAGTGTTTGTTTGAGAATTCATGGATTGACTTAACATTAAGGCTTCCACTTTCCTAGATAAACTAGCTAGAGTAGTTTTCAAATCACTTTCATCTCTCTCTCTTATCTCATAAACGCCTCCTCTCTTGGTTACATGAGTGGATTTGGCTCTTGGATCTAAATAATTCCATTGCTGAGAATTTATAGCTAATGTTTCAAGTGAATCCCAAGCTTGACTACTTTGCGGATGCAAGAATTTTCCACCATACATGGATTGAATCATTTGACGATTTAATGGAATTAAACCATCATAAAAATATTTTACTAATCTCCAAATTTCAAAACCATGATTGGGACACTTTAAGATCAAATCATTAAACCTTTCCCAACACTCATAAAATTCTTCTCCCTCTTTTTAGTAAAATTCAGAAATTTCTCTCCTAAGACTATCAGTTTTGGACATGGGAAAGAATTTTGACAAAAATTTATTAAGTAGTTGATCCCAACTGGTAATTGTTCTTGCTTGAAGAGAATTTAACCAAGCTTTTGCTTTATCTTTTAGTGAAAATGGAAATAGCCTTAGTCTCACTAAATCATCAGAAAAATTTTGGAAGCGAAATGTGGAACAAATATCCAAGAATTCTTTAACGTGCATGTATGGATCTTCTCTCTCTAAACTATAAAAAGATGGTAACAATTGAATTATGGCTGGTTTAAGCTCAAATTGAGTTGCATTAGTTTCAGGTAAAACTATGCAAAAGGGAGAATTGACAGTGAAAGGAGAAAAATATTCTAAAAGAGTTTTTTCTCTTTCAACATGGATATCATTATCTCTTGGATTTTCTATATTTTCATGATTTATTTCATCTTCAGACATTTTTATTGATGATTCAATTTTAATGTCACCTAAAGATATATTTTTTTTTTTTAACCAAACGACACTTTGAATCACATTCCCAAGCTAACATAAACTAATAAAATTAAATTAACTTATTTCTATACCAACTATAAAATGAAACAAACGAAAATAAAACTAAAAATATTAATAATGAGAATACAATAAAAATAAAATAAAATAAAATATCTCTTTCAAAGTATATAAAATGAAAAATGTGCAACTAATAAAGCTAACAGGAAAAATTAGGAGTCATAATGGATCACTTAAGTCCCAGTTTCCTTATGCAGATAAATAGTTGGTCATTTTGACAGAGTTTATTAAATTGTACATTTAATCACACTTATAAACCAAAAGAGAAAGAAAAATAAAATAGACAATATGAATCAACTTCAAAAAAATAAAAATAAAAATAAAAATAAAAATAAAAATTTAAATGATTCAACGTAACATACAAAAATATTTAACTCTAATTTTTTTTCTTTTGTTTTTAAACAATAAAGATCCTAGAAATAAAAAGAAATAATTAAAAAAAATATAAATATATATAAACATTTAACTTTATGACCAAAAGCTAAAATAATAATAATAATAATAATAATAATAATAATATTGAAAATAAAAAAAATTGCAGAAAAATAAATTAATTATCTATAATAACTAACTAACCATACAAGAAAAATACAAAACCATACAAAACACGTGAATAGTAACCGAGTTGCTACAGTAACCTAATTGAAATTTTCTGCACTATTCCAACTCAACTCAACTTAACTCATTATTATTGAAACTGAAATTTTTTTTTTCAAATATGTAAAAACTAACAAGAAAATTTTTACAACAAAAACTAATATTATTTTATGACTAAAAATAAAAAAATAACGAAATAATAATATAAAATAAAATAAAATAAAAAATTCGCAATAAGTAAGATTTAACTAGTAGAAGAATTAAACAAATCTTAATCTAATTAGCTTTCTACTTTCTTTTCGATGTCTCCCCGACAACGGCGCCAAAAACTTATTGTGAAATTTTACTTATACTCGCAAGCGCACGAATCACTGATTCTGTAGATAAGTGGTAAAGAGATCGTTCCTATGGAAAGAGTTATGAAAATAATTATAGAAAAACTTAATTAGACCACATTAATTTAATTCTAACCTAGTTCCAAAAAAATTTTTTAGATAATAATAAAGAGATGTAAAGTAGAAACATCAAAATAATACAATTAAAGGTAA
Organism: Reutealis trisperma; assembly: GCA_947687605.1. Taxonomy (NCBI): domain Eukaryota; kingdom Viridiplantae; phylum Streptophyta; class Magnoliopsida; order Malpighiales; family Euphorbiaceae; genus Reutealis; species Reutealis trisperma. The sequence continues at coordinate 138,106 of CANTUT010000446.1, forward strand.
TTGAACTTGTGAAATAAAATTCAGATAAAATATTACCAAGGTTTTAGAATTCACCAATATTTAATTAATAATTTTTATAATGTATTGATTCTAATTTTTAGAAGATAGTTTAGAAATCAATCTTTTTATCTTCTATTGATTTTATCACTAAGCTCAATTTTATTAAATTCTCAAATAGATTTTGCTTTACTTTAAAAGTATAATTTCTAAGCATTATATGTATACAATTTAATGGAAAACACATAATCAAAGAAAATTACTTTTCTTTCAATAAAAACAAAGTATAGATAATTTTTCTAACAATAAAAAATACATGATAGAATTGATGAAAGGATATTATCAAATGAAACCAAAATCATAAACATTAAATTGCAAAATATTTAGAATCAATACATAATAGAAATTAATAATTTAACATGGTTTCATCATCCACCTTAGTAAAATTAAAACTTAGAAAGACATAATTAAAACAATAAAATAAATAAAAGAACCCATTTTAGCAATTTGGATCCTTAATATTGAAATCTCAACTTCTTCCTTATTTTCTCAATTCTTTCCCTCACAAGCTCTTCTTGCTAAGCCATTTCCCTTCTATCTATAAGCATGAATGGCTAGATGGCAAGTTGATGAAGAAACCAATTTTCAAATGATTTTTCTTCTTTAGCATCAAATATATGACTTTGATCTTTGAATCCTTTGTTTTCCTTAGTTGGCTTGCATAAGGATAGTTGGTGAGCTCTTTAGTCTCCATTGCACACTTGAAATGGTGTTATTTTTCAAAAGAAAAGAAAATGGCTTAGTTGATTTTATTGAAAAATTATTTCTTTCACAAAATTTATTATTATTATTATTCATGCAAGTAAAAGACTATAATTTTACTCAATTTTCAAGCTTTCACCATTTTATCTCCTATTTCACAAAAATATCATTAAATAAAAATTTTTATTTAATAAATGAATAACAAAAAATAAATTTAAGAGCTATTAATATGTATTAAATTATGCTCATCAGTTTTAGACTTACTGTATCAATGACATCTCCTGCTATAGGGATCTTACAGCTATCGTCTTTTGTAGCTTTATTTACCTAATGATAGTCTATAACCACTTGTCCTTTTCCTCTCACTTGCTCTATATGGTTAATTACCATAAAGATTGGACTAGAATATGGACTGCTACCATCTCTAATTGAACCATTTTCAACAATTCAATAATTTGTTTGTCAAATTCCTTCATCATCTCATTAGTATATGTTATATTTCTAGTGTAGATGAGAGTATTGGGATCTTTAGTTCTAACTTAGCCATTATGCCATTTAAAATCCATAACTTTAATGGATCATCACTAAAGTTATTAGCTGACTTAACAAGGAATTTATTCCATTTGGTTACTTTTATTTGAATGCTTTGTGTAACAGTTTTTTCTGTTACACTTTGTGATTTGAAGTAGAGTTCATTGTACCATGAGGTACCATTTCGTTTCTTGAAGTTTTCATAACCAAATGGGCAATCAACTCAAGTTTCACCATGCTGGGCTAGCACTCTGAATGTTGGTTCACAGGGAATAGATTCATATAACTCTAAAATCTAAATAAGATAAAATCCAAATTTTAACTTAAGTTTAGGTGATTTTAGAGATGTAATTTCAACACCTCTAGTGATATGTGGCTATCATCTTACGCAAAAGGTCTATTTTCTTTTTGTCCTTTTAAGAATGCATTACCTAGAATGATATTTGCATCTAATTCAGGGAAGGCAAGAATTTTATCAATAGTGATTTTTTTATACTAATGATAATGAGGACTCATTGTGTAAATTGCATAACTAGGTTGACCTCTCCATCTGCCATTCTTAATACCATTGGCTCAATCAATGGTTTCCACTATTCATCAAGAAGTGCATTGGGTCTAACATCACTGATTGTTGCATCTGTGTCAACTAATGCATCCCAAAAATACTTATAATAACCAAGAAATTTAAATGTTAAAGAAATACAAGTGCTCAAACTTAATTCTTCTGTAATGAATATTTTTTGTGATGCTATGGGTTTTGGACAAATCATTCCTTATACTTCTTCAAAAGGAATTGATCATTGTTTGGAGATTTTTTTTACATCTCTTTCACAACCTCAGGTATAAGACTTACATGTTTTTAATACATATACTTTTTTTTTTATTTTCTTCATCTTTATTAACAGGTAAACTAAAGGTTTTGTATTTTTCAACTTTTCTATTGTGTGAAGATGATGATTAAGCATCCTTATCTTGGTCTAGTGCCTTAGGAACTTCCTATAAATTTAGAGGTAGAGTAGACATTCTTTGTGAATTTTGCCTAGGAACTGCAGAAGTAGATCTTCTTGGAAGATAAAAAATTCTAGTATTTCTCATAGGTTCTTCCAAACTTAAAGTGATATTTCTACCTCTTATATTATTTGGGAAGATCCTATTGATCTTAAGGTTTTTGCTGGTTTTTGGAGAACCCAACTTTTGGGCCAAGTCAATCCTAAAGGATTTATTTATTTCCTATGAAATTTTCTATAATTGTTTGACCCTTCATTGGATAACTCATTTATTTAGAGATGTTCCTCACTCTAGGATTGGTGGTATATATTATCCTAAAAATAATCTTGGTGTGATACGCTAAATATTTAGCTTGGGTATTCATTTTGTTCATATTTTTCGATTTTATTCTTAAAGTTAATGAATTACCTAAATACCTATCACTCAAAGACATCATGTAATTGGGATAGGATTGAATCTAGATTGGACTATGGGCTAGATTAGTTTGTACACCTGATATCAATTGGTCTTGAAATAAATTTAATCTTTTACCTAGTACAGCCGCTATCACAGGACTATCTGCTGGTAGGTTAAATAGAGGTATAAGTCCAACTTTGATGAGACCAATGTGGATGTATTAGTAGGCTCCCTTGGATTTGTTTACCATTTCCCAGATTTTTCAGTAAATTGATCAAAAGTACGTCTAACATTTCTAGTTCTGTGCTAGAAATTTGAGTAATTAACTCAGATTGGGAGACATCTACTATTGATTTAAAGTTGAATTTGGATTTACTATATATAACATTAGTGTTTACCTTTGGAAGTTTCCATTTTAGGTAACTCTTGGATGGGTTGTTATACTAGAATGATTCTTCTTGTACCAGAGATATATCCAAAGGAATTAACTCATCATCTATGGTGCCTTCTAGAGTATTCATCATGAATAACTGGACTGTCCATAAATCAGATTCATCAGTATTAGTTTCATACTCAGAAACTACTTCATAAATTGAATTTATTTTAGAGTCTATATATAAACATTCATTTTCTTCTACGGGTTTATATTCTAGACTTTCATCTACGAAGAAATTCTCCATAGATTTTCTTTTCTCTTATTCTTGTGGTAACAAGCATTTGCTCTGTGGTCTTTTGATAATAGATCCATCAGCGAGAGTAATTACTAAGGGGCTTTTCTTGAGAATACTTAAGGGCTCCACCATATTTTTCTTAAAGGCTTATATTCTTTCTTTTATCCCTAAGATTGATTCTTCTTCTAATAAACCTACTAGGTTCATTAGATTTCTTTTTATCATTTCTTTCTCTCCTCGATATTGTAAGGCCTTGCCCGAGCATCGGTCCGATCCGCTAGAGGGAATCGAGATGTTCATTCGGGTTTAGACTCACAATGAAATCCTCGAGTTTGAATTGGTTGATTTTGAAAATGATTTTGTTAGTCGCCACCTTAATTTTATTTATTTGGGAAAACATTAAGGAAAAAACCCAAATTGACTCCAATTCATTAATTTTTAATTAATTTGCCCAAGGATAAAAATCACCAGTCTTTAAACCAGATTGAGTTTAGAGACTAGGTTTTTGGTTTTAAATAATCTAAATTTGGTTGTTAAGTTTAGTTTGACCTAAAAATTAATTTCATGGATGATAAATATTATATGAAAATTATAATGCATGAGCATGGTATGAATGTAATGAGAAAATCAAAATGAAACATTCACAAATTATATTAATTAAAAAGGGAAAAGTGGATTGATTGAGATTCAAATTTGAGGTTTGGATTTAGATTCTAAATGTACCTACGTACCCCATTGAATGAGGATGAAAACTGATGTAGTTTATTCCACTATTAAGTTGAGAGATTTAAGGGTTGATTGGATTGATTTTGGTTTGGGTGAGAGAGAAAAAGGCTGATACCTTGGCTTTTGGTGGACGGGAGGGTTTTACCGGACCGATGGAACTGGGTGATTAGATTGATTGGGAGATTAGTTAATTAATTAAAAAGATTAATTAACTAATTAATATGATGAAAAGGATAGAGGGATTAATTAATTAAAAAGATTAATTAATTAATTAATTTAAATTTAAAGAGTTTTAGTTAATTAAAAAGATTAATTAACTTTGATTAGGGTGAGATAATTAATTAATTAATCAAAAATATTAATTAATTAATTAGAGAGTGGTTGGAGGGAGAAGAAGAAAGGAATTAGGAGATAACCATCAATACTAATTCAAAATGTTTGAAGAAATGAGAAGTGAAGGGGGGTATTTATAGGAAAATGGGGGAGGATAGTTTAAGTAATGAAAATATGAAAAAACCATGAAGGGTAAGGTTAAATATGGCTGAAAATTGAGACTGAAAGGGGTAAAAGGGTTATTTTCTATGCAGGTGGCGTTCACTAGTGTCAGGAAGTTGCAGAACCCTGTGCACCACCACGTCACATTCTTGTGGCATCACATCAGGTTTTTGCGACATGCTGTACACGAGGCATGTGGCACCACACAGCTTTGACGCGGTGCTGCACGCCTGCGGTAGGGCGTGCCACATGGCGCTGGCATGTTTTTCGAGCTTTCTCTTTTTTTTTTTTTTTTGAGAGATTGATTGTTGGTATAGAGTTCGGGAAATTTGGATGTCTGGTGGCAGTATAATTAAATGCTAAAAAAATTTTCTTTTGGGGGCACTGCCCTTCAAACCCCTACTCGCTAACTGGTTAGCAGGACCACTGTAACAACTCCGCGTAGTATGTTAAACTCAGCAAGTTCTAAGGCTGCATTAGGATGATGAGGGTGCAAAATTGAGTGTTCACAGTTGCCCCTTCATTAGAATCGGCTTTGAACAAAAGGTGATTTTGATGAGTATGAACATTGGGAAGAGGTGCCATATTAGATTATGGGCTTGTGTGTTCTTGTTAGGTCCTTTGAAATGAGGCCCTCTAGGATGAATGAGGTTTTATCAATGGCTATCAGTCCAGTCTTGACTTTGGATGCAAGAATAGTCTTGGTGAATTTTAATTAAGACTGTCTGTTAGGCCTTAATGTTAGAAGACAAAGAAGGTTTGATAAATTTTAATCGAGGCTATCTGTTCGGCCTTAATGTTGGAGATAAAAAAAAGATTTGGTGAATTTCAATCAAGGTTATCTATTTGGTCTTAATGTTGGAGATAATGAAGGTTTGGTGAATTTTAATCAAGGCTATCTGTCCAACCTTAATGTTGGAGATGAAGAAGGTTGGTTCAATTTCAATCAAGGCTATATGTTTGGCCTTAATGTTAGAGATAAAGAAGGTTTGGTGAATTTTAATCAAGGCTATCTATTCAACCTTAATGTTAGAGATAAAAAAGGTTTGGTGAATTTCAATCAAGGCTATCTGTCTGGCCTTAATGTTGGAGATAAAGAAGATTTGGTGAATTTCAATCAAGGCTATCTGTCTGGCCTTAATTTTAGAGGACAAAGAAAGTTTGGTAAATTTCAATCAAGGTCATTTATCCAACCTTAACGTTAGAGGTAAAGAAGATTCGGGTAAATATCAATCAAGGCTATCAGTCCGGCCTCAATGTTGGAGGCAACAATAATTTGGATAAATCTCAGTGAAGGCTATCTGTCCGACCTTAATATTAGAGGTAAAGAAGATCTGGGTAAATATCAATCAAGGCTATCTATTTGGCCTTAATGTTGGAGGTAAAGAAGATTTGGATAAATCTCAATAAAAACTATATGTTTGGCCTTAATGCTAGAGGTAAAAATGATTTGGATAAAAAAGGTGGAAAATGGAACCACATAGATGTCTAGGTGATCGTTTCTAGACATTTATGGGTGAAATTGATAGATTTGGGTAAAAGATATAGAAAGTGAAACCATATAGATGTCTAGGTGACCGTTTCTAAACATTTATGGGTGAAATTTATGGATTTGGACAAAAGAGATGGAAAAAGGAACTACATTGATGTCTAGGTGATCGTTTCTAGACATTTATAGGTGAAAGAGAATTTTGGACAATATATTTTAGTGAAAGGAGAGCCTCGACCTATGGTGAGTTAGCTCGAGAGATTCTGACAAGATGTTGGTAAAAGGAGAGCCTCGGCTTATGGTGAGTCAGCCCAAGAGATTCTAAAAAGATTTTAGTAGGAGAGCGTTGGCTTATAGCGAGTCGGCTCAACATATTCTAACAAGATTTTGGTTGTGCCAAAGAAACTTGGGCTTCTGAATGTGAGGGGTTAGGCCTTTCAGAAGGCTCAACGGAACTTTGCTGGGAGTAAAGGGACTTTGAAAGTCACACTTCGTTAGTTAGATCTGAAAATGTATCATTTAGCTTCAAAAAAGCATAAGTCAACTTTAAAAGGTGTTGGTCAGCTTTAAAGAAGTACTAATGAACTTTAGGAGGTGTCGTCAACTTTGAGGAAGTACTAGTCAGCTCATACATGATGGTGCATGATTGTAAATAATTACATATGCAGGTATGTTTGTGCATAGATAATGCATGCATATTTCAGAATTCATAGACCTTTTATTTGACTTCTATACCATGCATGATGTATGATGATGTCTATAATGGATAATTTCATGGATGTATGAGGGTGGATTCACACATTTGCTTTGTAAATGCAATTTTTCATATGACTTTTGTATTTTGCTGACACATGCATTTTTGGACTGAAAAACACAATAAGGTTGAAGAACTCAACTTGGGTTGGTATGGAAAAGTTGACATTGTGGCATTACAAGGAGACTGAGGGGTTGCTTCAGGTTTTGAAATCTCGTGGCCCGTGTTTTCAGTTTGTACATGCTTCATTGATGATCAGAGATCGGATAGGATGGTTGCTTGTAACTTGCCCCTAGAGGACATATTTTTAGCACTGTTAATGGCAAGGGATTAGATCTCTCATGACTGGGAGCCATAGGTGTCGAGTGGTTTGCCTGTTGAGCTTAGTTTGAATGACTTTCCACTAGGGGATGAGGTACTTGAGGCAGATGGGGCAGACTTAGGATGGGCCTCTAGTTTTTCTTTCTTATAGTCTGTGCAGATCACAGCTCCCATTGCTAGAGCTATCAGGTGGTAGCTGGCTGAGGAGTTATCATGCTGTTTATTTTAGAATTTCACTTAGGACCATAGAGAGGTATGACAAGTGGTTCATAAAGGTGATTTGGCCAGTTGAGAAAAAATGCCAGGCTACCCTACTGAGGGGAATAAAGGATGATGCAGCTGAGGAATTGTATGAGGAGCCATTGGTAGCAAGAGGGCTATAGCACAAACAAAGGGGGTGACTAGTTCTTTGAAGGGGACTCAGGGATCTACTAGAAATACGACACCATAGGTTGTAGTGGTGACTCAAATTGCTATGGCGTTGACAAAAAACATTGTGACTGCAGTGAGACAAGATGCACTATAATGGTGGTTTAGAGAAGGATTGCTACAGTTAAGGCAAAAAGGGGTACTGCATTTTCTAAACTATAGAGAAGGATTTTTTTAAAGTAGTTTTAGAACTACTAGCACTCAAGAAAGGGTTTTTAATACTATTTTAGTGAGTGGTTCTGATTCTGTTGGTCCCTCTACTATTGCGGTAGAATGAGGTATAGAGATATGGAGGAGGGGTATGCCTATTTGAGGAGATTATGGTAGATTATAATTCTGATAAGGACATGAGAGATTTGCATCTCAAGAGGTAAAGGAGGACTAGCTAGACCATGACTTATATTGAAAGGGATATCCTTTTGTCATGATGATTGGCTTGCATTTTGCAAAAATTTGATCACTATTAAATGAGATATCTTTTATTTTTGCTCTATTTTCTGCCTAAGCCATCCTTTTGGGTTTTCAACTTAGCAAGCATTCTATCCTTCTTCTTTTAGACAAAAAGATTAAGCGAATGATGTATTAGGCACAAAGAAAATGAGAATGCGATGTGAACAAAATACTTTATATTATGATTTGGACCGCACCCAAGATGGGCTGCCTACGTATCCCTTACAGTTATCATCATCATTTTTTTATCACTTTTTTCAGGGAGAATCAGGTCCACATAGTTCTAATTGCATATGCATGACAAATAGAAATAAAATGCAGATGTCATCTTTAGATGATGTATTGTTTCAGTTGATCCAGTTACCAAGATAGGAGTATTCACTTTCGTCCACGATCGTAAAGATGGTGCCTCTGTCAGATAGGATCTTCTTAAATTGTCTTCATTTTTTATAGCTTCTCCTTAATAGGCTTCTTGTAGGTCTAGATCTTGTAAACTATGAAGCTTGGAGCATCCCTATCATGTCTCTATCTTGTACAAAATAGCTCATAAGCTTCTGCTATGCAAATGCAATGTATGTGATTTTTTATTCTTTTTATTTGTGCTATAATTAATTAATCCTTTTGCCTTTTCATCATTTTTTTTTTGTATTTTTTGTATTTTGTATTTTTTTGTTCTCTTTTTTTTTTTTTTTTAAGATGTCCCATTTAAAGAAGAATCAGAAAAAATTAAAACAAATCAAAAAGTTTAAACTCTTTATTACTGATAAAAGTCCCATTATAAGTACATTGAAGGATAAGCCTAGAAGAAAAGGTACAAACTCAAAAGGGTAAGACCTAACAGACTCAAATTTCAAGAAAAATTTAATAGAAAACAGACTCAAAAGACATAGACACGAACTCAGACTCAGATGTGGACTCAATAGACTCAAAAGACTTAGACAGCGGCATAGCAGCGCTCGCGCTCTTCTCAAAATACCAGTTATTAGGTTAAGCTTAAAATGGTCAGGTGAGCTTGGTGATTCTAGACTTTGGGTTTGGGAGCAATGATGTCTCCACTATCAATGAGGTCTTGGATTTTATGCTTTAGAGCTTTGCATTAATTAGTTTTGTGCCTTGGCCCTTGATGAAAGTCATAGTGCTCACTAGCATTATAACCCTTGGGCAAGGGATTTGGAGGAGGTCGTGGTTCTAAAGGCTTAACCAGATTAGCCTCTAAGGCTTTCTTATAAATGACGCTGAAGGGCATGCCCAGCTCAAAGAAAGTTCTCTTTGTTTCTAACTTCATTGGCTAGTGACAGGAGATAACATTTACCTCTTCTTCTCTTTTGGCAGTGGAGTTGGTGATGTAATTATTGTTCTCATGATACCTCAAACTAGAGGATTCATCTTTGATTTGTCCCGATTGGATCAAATCCTCAATCTTGGAGGCAATGGCAATGAGAGCTTTGAAGCTGGGGAGGTATTGAGTTTGCAGATGAGCCTGATATTAGGAGATGAGGTTCTTGATGATGATATCAATTTACTCTACTTTAGATGGACGGTTCACCATTTAAGTCGCTTTTATCCTCCACCTTGTGAGGAACACGGTGAAAGATTGCTTTAGCTCTTGTTTGGTGGTTTTCAAATCTCGATGGGTGACATCCACCTTGATGTTGTAGTGGTATTGCTTGACAAATGGATTACATATGTCGTCCCAAGTCTTCTTGTGATTCTGGTTAAGATCTAGTAACCACTTAATAGCGGTTCCAATCAAGGACTATTGGAATAACTAAGCAAGGAGCTCATCGTCCACACCGAAAGGTCTCATGGCACCCACATACATCTTGAGATGAGTTTTAGGGCATGTGGTACCATTAAACTTGTCTATGACTAGCATTTTAAATTTTGGTGGAACCCATGCATTTGGAAAGAGGGCTAAAGAGTCGATATCTATCATGTCTTTGTACTTTTTAAAATTTTTAAGTGTTCTTTCCATGGTCTCAATTTTCTCCATCCATTTTTTAGCTTCTAGAAAGCTAAAAAAATCCCCACTTTAAAAAGGATTCGTAGTGGGAGAGAGAGTGGTTATGTTCAAGTATGTGGCAGGAGAGATTGGAGTTTCAGGCATTTTCCCTTTATCGGTGAGATCGATAATGAAAGGAGTAAGAGAGGGGGTATGGCTAGTCCTGGCTTGGGTAGGTGCAGGCTAAACACAAGTGGGAAGGGGAGTGACAGTGGCATTGGTCATTTCCTTGACCTCATTAATGATCAACTGGCGTTGGGAGTTGAGGGCATTAGTAAAGGTGGCAAACTAGCCATTCAGAGCATTGGTGAAAGTTTCATCTTGGGTCTGAAGAGCAGTGGCGAGTGCAGTTTGAAAAGTTTCCTCTTCTTTCTTGAGGAGATTGGTGAAAAAGGTGCTCATTGCCTCTTAGTCAAAGTTAGAAGTGTTGGCCATTGGTACCTTGAAATAGAAAATAGACAAAAAAAAAAAAAAAAAAAGGGTAAGAAAACATAATTGTAAAGGAAAAATGGTATGAATGTGAAGGTGTGTTGGGAAAAAGATTCCTTCCACATGGTTGGTCACCGAGTTTACATGTTAACAGAGTGAGTGTGTGAGGTGTTTTGGGGCAATGGACCACTGGTTTGGGTCTTTGAAGTGTTTGAGGGTTGACCTTGTTAAGCTTCTCATATTATGTATGCATGATCATGGCGTGATGCTGTGCTGAAAAAAGTTTCATGAACATGTAAAAGTATTGATTATTACGGTACATGGAACCTAAGGTCAAAGGTTAGGATAGCTATATGCACAAGGATGAAGGGTGGTTTGATTTAAGGGTCCTCATCTCACTAAAGTATCAATATACCTAACCACATGTGAGGTAAGGAGCCTCTTGTGGGTCCAACAATACTGATTACTCCTTATACTACCGAAATGATCGGGGATTCATCGCAGGGCGGAATGCTATTACTATCTCCCAACATACTCAAAGAGAGTTATCGAGCCAATGCTACTCGCCATCCAAAAGTTTTCCTAAGGTTAAGGTTTAGGCAAAGAGCCTTTATTATGCAAAGTGATGTATGAAAATCAAATTATACTTAATGAGCCAAATGGAGATTATTTTAGAAAAATTTTTCCTTAACCAAATAATAATCCTCTTATTTTCCTTTTTATTGAAAAAAAGTGGCAATCAATCCCCAGTAGAGTCTCAAGCTGTAAGGCCTCTCCCAAGCACCAACTCGGTCCACTAGAGGAAATCGGGATGCTCATTTAGTTTTAGACTCACAATGGAACCCTTGGGTTCGGATTGATTGATTTTGAAAATAATTTTGGGAATTGCCATCTTAATTTTATTTAGTTGAAAAAATATTAAGGAAAAAACCCAAATTGACTCCAATTCATTAATTTTTAATTAATCTGCCTAAGGATAAAAATCACCAGTCTTTAAATTAGATTGAGTTCGAGGACTAAGTTTTTAGTTTTAAATAATCTAAATTTGGCTTTTAAGTTTAATTTGACTTAAAAATTAATTTCATGGATGACAAATATTATATGAAAATTATAATGTGTGAGCATGGTATGAGCGTAATGAGAAAATCAAAATGAACCATTCACAAATTACATTAATTAAAAAGGAAAAAGGGGATTGATTGAGATTTGGATTTAGATTTCAAACGTGCCTACGTACCTGATTGAATGGTGATGAAAACCCACGTAATTCATTCCACGATTAAGTGGAGGGGTTTAAGGGTTGATTGAATTGATTTTGGTTTGGGTGTGAGAGAAAAAGTTGATACCTTGACATTTGGTGGATGGAGGGTTTTACTAGACCGACGGAACTGGATGATTGAATTGATTGGGAGATTAATTAATTAATTAAAAAGATTAATTAACTAATTAAATATGATAAAAAAGATAGATGGATTAATTAATTAAAAAGATTCATTAATTAATTTGGATGAAAGGTGGATTAAGAAAAAGGATTAATTTGATTTTGGAAAAAAGTGATTAATTAATTAATTAAAAAGATTAATTAATTAATTTTAATTTTAAAAAAAGAGTTTTAGTTAATTAAAAAGATTAATTAACTTGATTATGGTGAGATAATTAATTAATTAATTAAAAAAATTAATTAATTAATTAGAGAGTGGTTGGAGGGAGAAGAAAAGAGGAATTAATAGATAACCATCAATAATAATTCAAAAGGTCTGAAGAAATGAGAAGTGGACGGGGTATTTATAAGAAAAGTGGATGAGGGTAGTTTAGCTAATGAAAATGTGAAAAGACCATGAGGGATAGGGCTAGAAATGGCTAAAAATTAGGACTGAAAGGGGTAAAAGGGTTATTTTCTGCACAGGTGGGGCCCACTAGCATCAGGAGGTTGCAGAACTCTGTGTGGCGCCACACCAGGTTCTTGCGGCATGTCCCACTGCTTGCCGTGCAGCATGCCACATAGCGCTGGCACATTTTTCGATGTTTCTCTTTTTTTTTTTTTTTTTAGAGATTTGTTATTGGTATGGAGTTTAGAAAATTTGGATGTTTGATGACAGTGTAATTAAAGGCTAAAAAAATTTTCTCCTGAACTCTCGTCCCCTAATTGGTTAGCGGGACCACCATAACAGCTTCGCGTAACGTGTTAAACTCAACAAGTGCTAAGGCTATATTTGGATGATGAGGGTATAAATTTGAGTGTTCACAGATATCCTCCTTTTTCTATAACCTTTAAATTTTTTTCTCTTAGCAAAATATCATGTCTTAAATCTAGGTTCATTTCCTATAGAATAGCCATACCTACATGGAACAAATTCTATCTGAGAGCAACTACTCTTATTAAGATAAAGAAGACGTTTTGCATCTTGCTTTACTTGGAGTTCAGTATAAGCCTTTCTCATGGCATACCTTACTACCTGAAACTTTCCTTTTAATCCATTGACAATTTTGTCTTCATTAAGAAGAAGACGATAGGCCGTCTTTGCTACTTTTGGCCATGGTTCTGGAAACTTAGCAAAGAACAAAATTTACATGTAATTTTGAGCATTTATATCTATAACAATATTTTTGGAATTTACATGCATAATTGTCAAAATAACATATGTCACAAATTTATAGTTTTATCAATGCCATTAAAAATTGTTCTCTTTCTAGGGACTCTATTGATATTGAGAAACCACAAAATTCTTGTTTCAGGGCCTTTACTATAAGAGCTAGTACCTGATCAGTTAATACAGCTTTTCTTATTTCATCCTTGATGGGTGATTGTATTGTTAGTTGATCCCAAAATTTTTGAACATTGCCACCATGATGACTTTGTCCAATTCATAGGCAACCTCAGGTGAGTAACTACTTGATTTGGTTGTAAACCTAATCATGATGATCCATTCATCTATTCTTTTAGACACATGTTGTTCACAATCTAAATTGAGAAAAGCTGCCGGGCTAAGTACAGGTCTTAAAGGATTATCCCTATATATAAATTTTGCCTTTATCATGTGGGGATAATTTGGTTTATATACAACCATTTTTGTAGCAAGAAATTCTTTAAAAGTTATATCATCTCTGTGCATAGGACCTTCCTCTACTAGCCCTAATGACTTTTTAAGGTCTTGGGCAAATTGTTGCTGCTAAAATAAAAGGAATCATTTTTCCTTTCTTAATTTTAAAACTCTTCTACAGAGATAAGTTTTGAATATCCTATAGGTTCCTTTAAAGCCCTCACTTGCTTAATTGCATCGAGCCTTTCATTCACTAGTTTACCTATCTCATTAGCTAAGACTTTCTTTTGTTTTGGTGAATCGCCTAATTCTCCTTTTGCATGTAGCTGGTTAAGAAGATGGCTCACTTCATCATGCAAATGTGCTAATGAAGTCAAACCAATAGAGATTGAATCGACATTCTTTTCTCTTTTTATTCTAGGTTCTCCCATTTTTTATAAGGGCCAACATCTTGCCTTGGCTAGACAATTCCACCTAGAAATCCTAGGAAAATTTTCTAATAGGTTAGAAAGAAGTTAATTTTCTTGAAGTATGCTTTTTTTTATATTAAATAATCTTTTGCTTGATCTTAACTGTAGGTAGAGTCCACCAAGAATATATCCTAACTTAAAATTGATAATTCTTTAAAGAAAGAATATTTTTCTTCTAAATAACTAATTGTTTCAATTATTCCTACATACTCTGAAGCTCTAACATTATCTAGAAAGTTTAAGAAAATAGATTCTACTTCAAATTCTTCTTCTCTGTCTCTCACATTTCCATAAGTCCAAATATGTTCTCAGTTTAATTTTGAATGTTCTTTTTTTTTTTTTTTTTTTTTTTCTAATCAAAAAGTATTTAGTATTATTATACACCTTTTTAGGGATCAATATTTTTCTTTTGAAAATTTCATCCATAAATTGAAATCTAAATTGTAATGTCAACCTTCTAAAAGTTTTGGAGAGAAAAATTGAAATCATTAAAAATTTTATGGTTAAAATGAAAATCAGAGTGCTATAAAAGTTACAAAAATTAATGTTGTATAATTCTTATGTGGCAAATTAAAATTAAAGTTGACGGATATAAGGATATCGACTATGAGTGAAATGAACCCCAATTGGAGTAGGTATGGCAGATAGCCAGAAAATGAAGCGGGCCAGAGAGGATTCAACCAGTGAGAAACTTTCCCAGGAAATAAAGATGGAAACAGGAAGGATAATAGTAGAGAAAGTAGGAGGCAAATCAACAGTCACAAGAAGCTTCTCAAAATATCCTCTCAAATTCATCATTCCCACAAAGGTTTTTTCTTTTTCTTTATTTCTGCTATTATAATTATTTGGCTTTTGCCTTAAAAATTTTCACCAAAACATTAATCAGAGCAATAATCTGAGCAAACCCATTTATTTTCTTGTTGTACTTGATTGTATAATTTGTTTTGTCAGGTGGGTTCTTCCAAAATTGATGCTGTATGGATTTATACCCTCACCTATGGTGGTGGTATTGTATCTGTATGCTCCATATCCCTGTCTCATCTTCTTTTTGCTTTCTTTATATGTGTTTCTCTTAGTTTGATTTGTTTATTGATGCTTTTGTGCATAGGGGGATTCTATATCATGTGAATTTATTGTTGGAGATGGATGCACTGCTGTCATGACAACGCAAGCTTCTACTAAGGTTATTGCACTAATTTCTTGATTTGTGCAGTTGATTTATATTTAATTTAGTTAATTAATCCTTTTAAAGTCTTGACTTTTTAGGTCTACAAGTCTTTGGGATCCAAATGTTCTGAACAATTTCTTGAGGTAACAATCTTTCTTGAATTGAATTAGCCAAAAAAACAGCACATTTATCATATTCCAAGTTTATTGTAATCATAACATGTCATGATAGAATTTTATTATCTGTTGCCCTCAGCGATTGATTATGCTGTATTTTTCTAGTAATTAAAGTTTTGGTTTTGAAGTTAAAGATGTTCATGGAATATTTGGGCCAAAGGGTTGATTCACTTTCCTTTTAATTTCATTTTAGTTGTTTAATTTTATTTGGTTATGGTGACTGCCAAATTAACTTTATTTTTTGGAAAAAAATTACAATGACTTGAGATTTACTTGTTTAAATCACGTGTGTTGAATGACAGAAGAAAGTTTATAAGAAATTCTAATGCTTTCCTATTTGTTTGATGGTTTGTTTCAAGTGATGCCACTGCTTTTATTCTGTGCAGTAGGCAAGAATTGGCAGTGATTCTCTTCTGGTTGTCATTCCAGATCCAGTAACTTGTTTTTCAACTGCAAGATACTCTCAGAAACAAGTCTTTAGACTGCTTTCTGACTCAAGTTTGGTAATTGTTGATTGGATTACCAGTGGACGTCATGAAAGTGGAGAAAAATGGGATTTTGATCTTTATAGGAGCACCAACAACATATTCTTCGATGAGGATCAGCCCTTGTTTCTTGATACTGTAATATTCTCTAAGTTGGAAAGTTATTTATTTATTTATTTATTTTAATATTTATGTATCTGTTATTTTTAATCAATTAGGATGCTATTTTAGAAGCTACTATGAGATTTTTCCTCTTACTTTATTGGTGTCATCAATGGCTAATCCATTTTGAAAATGTAGCAACACTTTTTTGTTTCTCCATAAAGGAAGCCATTAGGCCTTGATTTTTACAATAAAGGTAGCTTTTCCATCTCAAAACCAAAAGCCACATCCATTGTTGATGATATTTTAACCTAGAACTTCCAGTTAGAAACTGTAATGTTCTAGCCATTGGATATCTCCTTGGTGACAATGTATCAGCTTAAATTGCAAAATAAATAAACTGTATGCAATTTTGCATGTTGGGTTAACAGATCAGATCATGATTGGTTACTCATGGTAGTTTGTTATGTTATTGGTTAGGTAGAATTTAGATAAAATTTCAATTTTTTTCAAGTTAGGATAGGACATACTAGATTCTCTCTTTTATTTTTTGCAGTGTTTGTCTTGCATGCAGTTTATCATGTGTGTGCCACTTTTTGGTCTTTGTTTGACACCATCAACCATATTTCTCTGAAGTCCTTTGAGGTTTTACATATCAGCGGTCAATTTGAAAATCTCTGAAGTTTTAGCAAATTGCAATTAACTTGTTAATTTTCATTTCAAGTTTCTTCATTACCAAAACCATTTTAATATTGATCTTTACATGTACAGCTAATTGTTTGATTATTCTGAATCTTCTGATTCATTCTTTCTACTGAGCCATCTTGTCATATTCCTCTAGAAGAAATGCTATCTCTTGAACTTATGATTTTATGTCCTTGTCTCCCAAAGAATGCTAGATAATGACCATGGTATTATATTAGTGCAGAACTGAGAGGCATTTCTATTTTGTCATGATATTGTAGGGATGTCTATGAATCTTTACCTGAATCCTTGGTTTCATTTCTCTCCCTCATTACAGTCAATTTCCAAACTCAATTGTGCTATTTCTGTCCTGCTTCCTCATTTCAAATGATTCAATATCTTATTACAGGTATTACTAGTACAAGGAAGTGTCACTACTATCACAGAACGCATGCGGGACTACCAAGTTATTGCAATGGTTGTACTCTTGGGGTAGACACACTTATTATGTAGCGTAACTTGTTTGTAGCTCTGTGATTCTATATTTTCCATTGGAATTGACATCTGTATAGTCAAATTGAAATGTTGTGGAATAAATTGATAAACTGTCAAGTATAAGATTTATGATTTCCATTGTGTAGGCCAAAGCTGAAGCACATTCAATGTCAAGTTCAAGAAAATGTGAAGAGGATGATGTGTGAACAATTGCACATGCCTTTTACTGGCTTGAGCGGCCATGCAAAACCAAATTCTAGTAATTGCTTCTCCAAACCACCATTTGTTGCATCTTGCAGCACTTTTGGTCCTAAGGTATTTATTTAATCTGGATGCCAAGTGTACTTCTCCTGTTTCCTCTGACATTGTATAAGTGCTGCAAACTGATATTTTGAACTATCTAGCTAATATTGACCATTATTTCTTTTTAGTAATCTGGCCTGCAAGAGTTATCTGATTTGTGTCATCCAATCACCAGCTTGAATTTTATGTCATGGGGTAGCTATGTCTACTGTTTTCTTAAAAGTTATTTCCTACACACACACACACACACACACACACATATATACTTAATAAACTGGCTATGTCTACTGTTTTCTTAAAGTTATTTCCTACACACACACACACACACACACACATACATAGTATGGTTGCATTTTTTTTCCTGTTTGATTTCAAGGGTAACTTAACCATTGCAGTCTCTATACTCTCCTTCGATCTCTCTCTTTGTGCCATGCGCTCATGCCACTCATATGTTCACCTTATTTATAGATTGGTCATTGTCAAATCTTAATGATTGGTGAGAAATTTTAATGTAATTATTCCTTAGATTCTGTTTTCTTTCAATATGAATGTAATATCATTATTGCTGTTCTTCTGGATCTGCTTTGACATCATAATTATGTTCGCTTTGACATCATAATTATGTTCGTACTTTAAATAATAGAAAGAACCATGATACTAAAACTGCTCTTAAGGTGTTGAATTTGGCAGTCATTTGGAGATGTTAGGTTAACGTGGACAAATAAAGCCAAGAAATACTTTGCTACATTGCTCCAAGTGAAAGGGAGAACATTAAATAAGATATTAATTTAATTTCACTTGTATTCTATTTACACTTAATGATTCTGTACAAAGCACTATTCAAGCTTGTAGGTTTTATGTAGTCAATAATATATATTTCTTTTAGCCTTCATCAGTAATTTATGTTATTATGGAGAAAAAAGTATTTTCTGAAGTGTTCGAGTGCATGTTTGGTGCAATGTAGTCCATTGTAAGCAAATTGAATAGAGAAATGAACAAATAATTTATTTCATTGCATTAAATAGCGCTTCATTATGGCCACTGGAGATGCTATTGATCTTATCTTAGTATGCTTGGTGGCTTTTTCTAAATTCTAGTAGTTTGGATATCTGAATTGGCTAACCCAGTGATTCTTTCTCTACACAGGGAATTGGCGTTGTTGTTAGAATAGCTGCCATGACAACTGAATCGGTGTACAAGTTCTTACAAAAGCAATTGGCTGGTATGGAGCCTTTAATTGGTGTTTCGCCATATCTTTGAATGAGCTTATTCATGACGTTTAGTTATTTACTTCCATAATCACGGAATTGTTCTAGCTGCTGCCATGTGCATTTTAATGCTACCTGAAGCATCTTCGACCAGAAGAAATTTTTCCATTACATGTTTAAAAGCATGTATAAAAATTTGTTTACAAATTGCTTCAATCTGCAAGACACAATGCAAAGACTCGTCATTTGGTGAAATGCAACAAAAGTTAACGACTCTTGATCCATAATGGGATAATTTATCTCAATTTGCTTAAGATTCATTTTCTTCCAGTTCTAGGCTTTATGCAATACCCTGTCTTGGTGAGTTAGGGAATGACTTCCAATATGAAGCGGAAGTCATCCAATGGCACCAACATCAAGTAAAAACTTTCCAGACCGTTCCCCGGTATTTAGGCGAAGGTGCACTGCCAAAAAGAGAACTGGAAAAGGCGGAAGAGGATGGGGCATCTTTTATTCACGTTAGCTAGAAGTTTAGGCATAAGAAGGCCCAATACTTCAAAAAGGGGAGAGTGATTCTTAAGCAACTCTACCAACTTATTGTTAACTTCAAAAGGTCAAATAGGTCTGAAAAAAAATAACATTGTCAAACATGAAGATATAAAACAAATTTGCCAATGCAAGTCATCGAAGCCGTATGGTTTTCATTCTCAAACATTCCCTGTGTTTATGATCTTGCAAATTCTCTATGACATTTTAAACTGAATTAAAAAGCTATTAAATCCAATAGTAGACAAATAATGTGTTACAGACATAAACCTCCAAGTCCTATACCCACTTGGGCTGTGTAAAAAAAAAAAAAAAAAAAAAAAAAAAAAAAAAAAAAAAAAAGAGCAAGGGGAGCAAATTGCTCGACAACAATTTTGTATAATATACATTAAATAAAAATTGCACCTCCAAAGCCTTAAAACTGCTACATTTGCATCTCAATGATTAATCTATCTTGAAACAAGGACGGGACAGACGGATCTTGTTCCAAATTTAACTAAAAAATGAGCCGCATAAATTGAGAATATGTTGATGCTTTGATGAAACCAACTAGAATGAAATCTCACAAGGTGCATGAAATGTTCTTCCACGGCATAGAGCTTCTAGGTTTTCTCCAGCATAAGAGCAAAGTGGGGACACCTCCACACCTGAAGTATTCCAAAGATATATAATTACACAGTGACTACTATTGGTGAACAGACAAAATAGAGCATTAAATTACCAGTTGCATATAAGGGAACTGAATGCGTTAAGAAACCGCCTGCTGCAACTACCCAACGGGTATGGAGCCGAAGCACAAGGAGTCGAGCACTGTCTGGAGTGTCGAAATTTGATCCATTGGCATTTTTCACTGGTGCAAACTCTTCTTCACGTAATACCTACACAGTGGAACAAGCAAATTTCCAAGTATAGGAAAGGGATCCAACAGTTGAAAAGCCAGGAAAAGAGGAGATAAAGTCACCTCAAAAAGAGCAGTTGAAGGAGCATATGGAAATACATCAAATATGAATTGCTCTAGCTTAAAACCCACTGTAAATCCATGTATTGAAGGAATTTTTTTCTCTGCAAGATGATATCTGCACTCGCAAAGCATATGCACATTAAGATCCTTGCAACATTTAAAAAATGTATAAAACTATATATTAATTACAAGTGCAGGTGGATGTAATATATTCAAGTTGTAATGCAGAGCGCAGTAGATGACCTAGCCTTCCATTCTCTTGCATCTTCATATACAAGGACAGGGCATGAAGTTATGCAATGTGCAAATTATCACATGGTGCGTTCGCCCGTCAAATGTGTAGGATAAACATTCAACAATGGATGTTCAATAAAATCATAGACTGGAAGTAGTATCGGGTTTCCTGAAATTTATTCTGTTATAGGGGATTTCTCTCGACAATATGGATATGCTTAATACTTTTAAAATACAATTCTTCCTCAGGATTCAGAGTGCAAAAGCATTAAGTAAATTGCAGTAACCACGCTGCTAATATCATCTTGAATTTTTAAACAAGCTAAGCATAGTAATCATTACTATTTAACCATCTTACTTCATAAAATCAACAAATGGAAAAGGGAATGCAAAGAAGCTGACACAATATTTGCATTTAATGCATAAAAAAGTACTATGATTGTGCACGCACACACACTAATATAAGAGGCATGGTCGTTTGGTTAAATTCTGTTTTAATTTTTCAATTGACAACATGCCTTTAACTTCATAGATAACCATTCTCCAAAAAAATCACATTAGATATATGAGGTGCTTAACTACTACATCTAAATGACCATAAGCTTCTAAAATTTGACTATAAACACATCAATGATGCTTGCATATAGATACTATTTGCGTGGTTCCCATATGGAAACTTCGCAATCAACTCGAGCTAGAGGAGGAGATAAGAAAGTCCAAAATATGCAACTACACTAGGGATAAAAAAAACATGTCAGGTAGGAAATGATTAAATGTTATTAATGTATGATAAGAAGTGATAGACACTAACACACTGTCTTTCTCTAGAGCATTTGTCACTTGATTTAGAAAATCCAAAGTAAACATGTGCAAACATACCTGAAAACAAAAAAGTTGAAATTGTCAAGGATGATAAAAATTTAGGAGAATGTAAAACCACTACTAATGCATTCCAATAGACGAACCACATAATAATCCGTACTGAAATGTGCAGTTCCAAAACATTACTTACAAGAATAAGAAAGGAAATCAAGAATATTGGTATAAAAGGGAAAAAACATCCATTAGACAGCAAATGACTTGGTGCATATTGTTTGGAGTTATATCCTTGCACAAACAGTCTCTCTCCCTCTCTCTCTCTGCCCCCCTTTTAAGTATAATAACAGTTCATCTCTAATATACTTCGTTTTCTGAAGTATTTTGCAAAGCACACCTGCCATAAGGCCTAATTAAGAAATCAAATCTAATCAGACAAATTGCTAGAGCAAAGGAACAGTGTGCATGGCATCAAAACTAATCAAAATACATCTATGGAACCAAATATTAGACTGCATGTGTTGCAAAAACTGAAAGAAAGTAAATCAAACAAATCTAGTAACACAGAAGTAAAAAATTATCAGTGATTATAACATCAAACAATAAATTTTTAGCTAAGCTTATAAGAACTTGTGGCAACCAACAATTTTAAGCATGCTGCAATTGAGCCAGAAGACACTAAAGCAATATTCAAATCTGTAAACACATGAAACGATATGAAAATAGAACATACATTACTCCAACAAAAACGAAGGCGTCCAGTTTGCTGATTGACTGCAGAAGCTAGTGATTGATCTAACTCACTGTATTCGACAACAGTGAGAGGTCCTCCTTTCCCTCGCCTCACAAATACACCAACCTTTTCTTGGGGATATGCCTGTAAATAAATCACTTAAAACTTACTAGCACTATACTTTCACCAAATTAAACTTAGAGAAATAACAGAATAATGACGTTGCTCAAGATATAGCTGACTGCAGTGCGGTTCATGCAGTACAAACTTGAATGCTGTGTTAGTTCATGCGGTATTAATTTGCTTTTCAACTCCAATTTCACAAATGAGAAACTTAAGAATTTAAATTTATTGAAGTCATTCATTCAAATTAAGAAGCACATGCTCAGCCAGTAGGGTGAGCCTTGGCATAACAGTAAGGTTGATTGGAAGGTTATGGGTTCAAGTTGCAGAAACAACTTGCAAAAATGGAAGGGGAAAGCTGTATATGATAGATGGCACTCCCCTGAACCTTGCAAAGGAGGCAGCTGTGTACACTAGGAGATGCCAGTTTTTACGTTCAGCCAGACAAGTTTCCAGCCTATATATACCTCTAAAAGCCATTTCTTTGGCCCATGCAGCCTAAGTCATAAGCATGCAGATTACAACATGCATGTTAAATTGATGTAGTCAACAGATTTCATGAAAAGCAAGATTAAGAACAAGTGTCTGTATTTATATTGTAAGTTCGATTTTGATTTGGCCTTATTCCCTTCCTTTTAGTTTATTTTCTAGCATATATCGAGGTTAGTTGGCAATTAGTTAATTTTCTTTTAGTTTTTTCTGCTCAGTGTTAGGGGTGATCTGTGATTTCCACATATGCAAAAAATAGGAAGCAGTGAGGGCAATGATTTTTCTATATGTTTTGTTCAGTCTATTGGTCTTTTCTCTGTTGTTTTGGTTTGGTCTTCTCTGCCCAAAATAGAAATTTTTTTTTTTTTTTTAATATATATACATACTATAACTGCTAGAATTAGGAGGGCTGATTAAAGTCCCAAGAACTAATTTAAAAATTATGTAATTTGTTGTATTCCTACACAGAGAACAATGAATTTTCAACAACTCTTTTGGAGGATGCGATTGCTTAGGAAACCCCAGGTGTAAAAGAATTCAGCCTTAAGTAATTAAGGACTGAATAGACAAAACAAAATGCAAGTCTCTCAGGATGCTTTTTTCTAAAAATTTTCAAAAACTATGCAGGAAAGCCAACATTTTCTAAAACTTTTCAAAATGGAACATCAGCATAGTATGACAAAAAGGGATAATGAGGAGAATACAACTATACAAGCAAAAAATGAAAAAAAAGGAAGATAGCACCTGACATACATTGTGTTTTTTATAATAAAATTCCTCACAAAATTAGTTTATGTTTAAATTTTCTAGATTTATAAACACTCCAGGTTCTGTAGTGACTATGCCATACCCAGCAAGCATCCTCCCTGTTTTACTTGACATCTTTTGTTCTCACAACCCAACTCTATAAGAACTTGCAGTACATTCACATTAGCAGCCATAGCTTTATTAATGCGGTTCTTAAATAAGTTCAAATATAAAGGAATTTTAGTTACCTTACGGACAACTTTAACAGCAGAAACTACACCTTTATCAATGAAATATCCCAAAAAGCAATATACAGGAATTTAGTTACCTTACGGACAACTTTAGCAGCAGAAGCTACACCTTTATCAATGAAATATCCCAAAAAGGTTGGATCAGCTACACGAACCTGCTTTCAAGACCCTAATCACTCCATTTTAATTTAGAAAATTTCTGGAAGTTTGAAAATTGATGGGACAGAAGGGAAAAAATAAATAAATAAATACACTCACCAGTGCGTTGTCAACTCCATAACAATCCACATATTTAATCCCTCTTGTGGCCATATCTTCTAATAATTTTGAATATTTCAGAGCTGAGAACAATTAGGTATCAAAACAAAGCAATGAGTTTCCAACTAGTAATGGAAAGCAAGAACTTGAGTAAATAGTAACCAGCACGTTGCACCACATTTTGAAAGTCTACCTGAATATACTCCTCCATTTCCATCTGGAGCCTTAGCCACCTGATTAGAAAATTAAACTCATGATCATGATTTCAAGGAGGGTTATGTAAGTTTCAAAAAAGAGGGAAAAATGTGTCTACTTGTTCCAAGAATGACCACAATAACCCAAAAAATCAATTAACAGTGATGTTGGGCCTGAAGCCCATCCAATAACAAACTATTTTGCATTTATGGATTGGCACGGTCTCCCAACGAGGTAATGTGACTTTGAGCTAGAGCAACCATGGTTTTTTCCTTCAAAATGATCCTCAATAAGGGGAGGAGTGCCCGGGCATAGAAAAAGAGATGCAGGGACTCTAAATCCAGGCATGGCATCAATCTGCTCTATCAAAGAAAGATTGTCTAGTCGAACTTTTTATATGCTTAAGCACTGTACTTCTCACACTTACTGAAACATGACAAACCGAACAATAGGTTGCATTTCCCCCCAGTGAAAGATCAATGACTTGGGAAAAAGACAAATTATTGGCAGATTAGGATTTGAAATGACCTAGTAATAGTAAGGGTTCTTACAAAACCTTATGGGATGAATTAGCTAAACAATAACTTTGGTACCGTAAATTAGCTCTTTCAAAAAATGAAGCCATACTCTGAATGGAGTTTCCATGATAAATCTACCATCTTTTGAAACGCTAGGTATGGTGCCTTGCTGGAAGAAGGTGACCTGAATTAAAAAATGTCTTCCAAAGTAAGCCAAAACCGAAAGGAAATAATTAATAGCAAATTTGTGGAAAAAGGAAAAGGAGAATTGAAGTTTTCTTACTTGATCGGATTCAAGACCAAAAAACTTATGGCTTTCAAAAAATTTGCGTGTGGCTTCATCAGTGAATGGACTGGTCATTATGTACCAGTGTATTGACACTGGACCACCAGAACCTATTCACGATAAATTATTAGGAAAGCATGTCAAATAAGTATGCAAATTCAGAACCTACAGAATTAAAACTTACCTTCACTTGCAGCTTGAGTAGCAAGCCTTTGGACACAGAGAATTCGTTCAGCTTGAAGTTGAAAAAGGGACTTGCCAGATGGAAGTCCAATATCTGAAATGAAAATATAATGTATAAAAATGAAACCACTGTGGAATAATTACATATGCATTGTATTAGAATCACTAAGATTCCTAGTTTTAGATATAAGCAGCTAGTATCATGTAGTGCCATAAAATTCTTCTCATATTAGATGAAAGTTAACCCTATAGCCATGCAATTTTATGTGCATATGAACTAAGGAAGATTTTTACATGTACATGATCTAAAGAAGAAGACTAACTATTTATTTCTATTCCTTTGATTCAAAAAACTTGTTTAAATTTAAAATATCATTAAAAAAATATTGGGGCACAAATAAATAAGGAAAGAACAAGCTATCCTGATAATGAAAATTAAAAAAAAAAAAAAAAAAAAAAAAAAAAAAAAAAAAAGAATACATGCCAAATTTCAAAGTTTAGGTTTGAAATAATTATCACAAAATCATCTAACATCAAACCACTTTTCACTCAGATTTTTCAGCTGGAAGTGCTCCATCTCATGCCACTAAATCTCCATCTTCCAAATCTACATGGAATACATCTGAGCATGCAAATACACAAATGCAACTTCATTTTCTCTAATGTATTTTGCAAGTTTGTAGCATGTGACTCCATTTGGCCAATTCTTAAGCTACAATTCCAACTTAGATAACTGACAGGCTAGAATTCTAAATTTCGAGACTTAAATGAGAAATATTAGTAAAGAAATTCAAAATCACAGCAGATATTTTTCCAAATCAAATGAGCATGGCAATCACTCACTGAAACATCCTTTTGGATCTGAACTCCCCAGCCTTGTTCCCTGCATATTTCACAGATGGAAAAAACACATAAAGAATAGTAAAAAGTCTAGAAACAGGTAGTAGAAGTATAAAGGTAAATTTTTAAAGGAAACAACAGATAATGTGCACATGTCAAAGCATATCAAATGCAGCAAATATAACAAACACTGAGTTCTTTAAGGTTTTTACATAGCAAAGTATCTAGTAATGTGATAAAAGAAGTTTGTGGGGTAGAGATTTTGCTTTTGGTAAATTCAGGCCTCAATAAAGTCCCTCAATTTCATGATAAGAGCTGTGGAAATTAGTTTGTCTCCACAATTTATGGGAAAACCCCATAATTAAGGCTTGGAATTTTCATTAAGAAGTCTCAGGCTCAAATCCTATTGTGATTGCTTCTTGGGGACGAATATGAGGAGAAATTATAATATATCAAAATCATAGTAAACTCAAAGTGGATTAAGTAGCTGAAAATGTTAATTCTCAGTTGAGGTCATCCTTAGGTCTACTAGCCAGTTACTGTGCACATAGATTAATGAATTTAGTAAATATGAATATAAAATTAGTTCTAATAAAAAAAAAATCCCCAACCCACAAAGCATCTTTATGATAAGTAATAATTATTCTTTGATAAAAATTAGATTGCTTGCTTTTATTAGTTAAACATTTCTATCAGCATAATGCCAAAAGTGGACATCCAAAAAAGTAACATTATACCAACTAGGAAGATAGTGAGTCAGAGATAGAGAGAGAGAGAGAGAGACTCAAATTTTAAAATTTGTACAAAACTGTTTAATAAAGTAAACAGTTTGTATTCATTGAACAATTTATCACTCCTGATCTAAAATTATCGAGAAAACAAATTAACTATAATCAAAATTGTCTTGAGTGGACATTATCCCAATAAAGTACCAACACATCAAAAGTATAGTTAGAAAGAGAAAGATTCGTTAAGCAACAACCAATCTAAATAATATTATTGAATTATTAATGCTTTTTTTTTTTTTTTTTTTTTTGAAGTAGAATCATTGAACTAATAACACTTTTTAAGTTGAAGTATAAAAAATCAAGCAAAAAGTAAAAGCAATCAAGAAATGTAAAGAGTCCAACATTACTAATTACCAAAAAGAAGTACCTGGCCACCGGATAAAAGCAAAACAGCCAACTTGCCATCAGAGATCGCCTTCAATCCCATCTTCAACCACCTCTCTCTATCTTCCAACGTTCTTTCCTCCACCGTCGACACACTACTCTCCGGCACCGGCTCTATGGCGGCTACAGGTAAACCTATCAACGAAAGCAACTCAACCAGTAAAATCACATAAAATTTACCATAATTAGATACAATCCCACGTGTGCATGCCCAAAACAGACCTTGAGAACGAAGTGAACATCGAATTATCCGATCCAGTCTTGGAAGATCCAAATTCTGCGACAAAAACAAACATTTGAATTTGAATTCGAATAACTCGAATTTCTAACGTTTTAACCAAAAACGGATTAATTTCAAAATTCACTTTTAAGGAGATCCAATCCAACAGAATAGTAGTGAAATGACCTCGATGTCCTTAACTAGAAACTCTCGCTCATCAGGAGATAACTCATCCCAAAGGGCAAAAGCGTCTTCCTGACCATAATCTTTGAGCCTTTCAAGCAAAGCTTGTGGAAGTGGTGGCGATGGCGGTGATAATGGCGATGATGCGTTACTCTCAACTACTGGTTCCCTCATTTTCTCTCTCTAACTCTGAATTTTCTCTCTTTCTCTCTCTAGATCTCACTGTCTTCTTCTTCTTCTTTTTTTTTTTTTTTAACTCTTGTTTCAAGTTATTTGGTTTAGCTCTTGAGCTTATAGAGGCAGAGAACAGTAGCGAGAAAGACAAGAATCAATTAGTGGTGGAGTAACCACCTACTTGATTTACAATGACGAAATTAGCCTTGAACGAAAAGGAATATTGCTCAATGATGCCACTATCGTCTGCGAGTACAGAGGATCATCATACTTATTGCGCGCGCCTCGAGTCAAAGCTGCAGGGTTATATTTGGTAGAATATAATAAAATATAGTAATATAATTAACTAAATAATAAAATAAAAAAATAATATAATATAATATATTCATCACGGTATTACTATGTTTAGTTACATAAAATGATAAGTAAATCTAAATGTAATAACCTAATTATATAATGCAATGTAATGATATTTAAATTTATTAATTTTATTTTAAATTTTTTAAATAGTAGTATAACCATTATTACTATAATATAATAAACTCAAGTTTTAACATTTTTTTTTAATGTAAAATCAAGATTTAACATTAAAAAAATAAACTTTAATTGCTAAATAATTTTCTTCATAATCTATGACATAAAAAAAAATATTTTAAAATTATTTTTATAAAATATAAATAATTTTTATTTATAATCCATTTACACTATAATTTAATAAGCAAAATATTATTGTCATAAGCAAAATACTCTATAAAATTAATATTTAAAACACATTATAAATAATTCACATACAAGAATGAACAAATATAAGCAAAAAAATATGTTTTGACATAAACACAAGACATGAGTTAACTCAATAGAAGTATTATACTAGCAAAAAAAAATGTCAATTAAAGATACAACTTAACCTTATAAGTCCATTGTTCTTCATTATTATACCTCATTCAATATTAAGTCTAAACATTAATTATTACTACTAAAATACAAAAAAAATTAACATCGAACATCATATAAATACTCTACAATATTCAAATATCTCCATTAAATAATGCTTTCACCCAAATTTCTTTTTCATCATCAGAATAGTGAAAAATATATCAATAGTTTCACATTTACAATTAATTTTTCTAGTTGCCTTATGTCACTCAAACATAATAAAACCATATAGTTTTGTCAATTCATTGTTAATCATCAATCTTTGTCATTAGTATCATTGTCTTCTAATGCTCGAGTCAATTGCCTTTCCAATTTCCATGCCAAGAAAAGTTGCAGACTGATCCCTCCCATCCAATTAATGCACAGATAAATTGCATGTCTTATGAACAAACTCCAAACACATTAGTAGCAATTTCGCCTTTTGGTGATCGATATTTAGGCTTATATTTTATAGGCACTTGGACTCAAATATATGCGCCATCTAAAGCTCCAAGACAATTCTTTAAAAAAAAAAAAAAAAAAGAAGAAGAAAGATGGGATGTGAATTATGTTAGTAAGGAGACAAATATATATACACACACATATATATATATGTGTGTGTGTGTGTATCAAAGCTTTGGTTTTGGTGCTATTACTTTTATATATATTTATATGCTTGTTGCTTACATATATATACATTACCCAAGGAACCATTACACCCATTGAGAGATCTTTTACTTTTGCATCTAATTTCCTTGATAAAATCTTAGATAAAACTCAATTGCAGAGATTCTTAGGAAGTCTAAATTATGTCTTAGATTTCTGTCCAAACATCAACCGTCTAGCAAAACTATTTCATGATAGGTTGAAAAAGAATCATGTACCTTGGTCAAACTAACATACTAGGGTTGTTCAAACCATTAAAAAACAAGTTTTTGAAATTCCTCATCTGCATATAGCTAATCCATTAACTCCAAAAATAGTGGAGAATGATGTATTAGATCGAGGCTATGAAGGAGTTTTGAAAAAAATTTAAAATGGGCGGGAATGCATTGTCCAATTCACTTCTGCACATTAGAATGATTGTCCAAAAAACTATTCTACTATAAAAAAAGAAATTCTTTCAATTGTTTTATGCATTTTAAAATTTCCAAGTGATCTTTAAAATAAAAAATTTCTTTTGAGAATTAATTGTAAATCAGCAAAAAAAGTTTTACAAAAGAATGTTCAAAATTTAGCTTCAAAACAGATTTTTGCTAGATGGCAAACAATCCTTTTTGTACTTGATTTTGACATTGAATATATTAAATGAGATACAAACTCAACTCTAGATTTTCTAACCATTGAATTCCTCCAAAATAGGTAATGATGCCCAAGCTTTATTTAAAGGTTTCTAATTGATTACTAACCTAGGGGTTCCTCTTTCTATTTCACTATTTTGGTTAACATAGAAAGCTGCACAGACCAGGGTAATCTAGATTTTGAATTAAGCCTTTAGCCTTTAAATCTTGAATTTCTTCTTTGCAATGTTGTTCTAGAGCCTTATTCATTTGGATTGGTCTAACTTTGGTTGGGATTTGTCTTTTATCAAAACTATTTCCATAGGGCAATCAATTATATATACTTTTTTGCTCCAAAAAGTACTTGGAATATTAGAACAAATCTCTTTTTCAATTTTTTTTTTGAAAAGTGATCATTTTGTTTTTAACAAAATCAATTGGAATTTATTTTTGAATTTTTTAAAAATGGACATTTGGCTTAAGATGCATTAGATGTCTTTGCTTTCCTTTAATCAAAGCATAAAGCATTAATCATAAAGTTATAAATTGAATTTGCTTTTATAAAATTGAGATTTCTGTTCTTTGGTTTTTCAAGAAAAGGAAAAATAATTTTTGAATTTTTAGATTAGAAAACAATTCCATCATTAATAACTTTATAGGAGGTAATTAAGTTTATAAAAGGAGTCCCTAATATAACCATATGATAAAGGTTTTTTGGTAAAAGAAAAATATTTTTTAATGCAATATTACCATTAACCATAGAGGCTTTTGTTTTACCTCCAATAGTTAATTTTGAATAATTTGCAATAACAAATTTTTCTTTAGTTTCAAAACAATATCTTTTTGGAACCAAGTTGTAGTTGATACAGTTGAGATTTGCTCATGTATCAAATAATGCAATTGTTTCCAACTAAAAATCATTTGAAAAAATAATTTTGATTTGAATTAAATATTTTCGAGAAGTAATTTCTCTCAAAACTTTTATAAAATTGTCTGGAATTTCTATAACCTCTTCCAAATTTTCCAGTTTTTGAAGTTTAGAATTTTCCATATGATAATTTGAATCAAAATCAGAGCTTGAATTAGAAGATATATTTTTTGAAATGAGATTTTGGATTAAATCAAAATCTTTTTGTTGCTTAATCTTTAGTTCTTTTAATTTTGATTTGATTTCTTTAATTTCCTTTTAAAGGTCTTCAACTGTTGGAATAGATTTTTCAGATTTTTTACCTCTATCTGATATGGTTATAAGATCATAAGTATTATTATGGTCAAAGGTAAGAGAGAAGGTTTTTCTACAGGCTTCTCTTCTAGTGTATTAAGGAGCTAATCTAAATATTCTTTTTGAGGGTGGGGGTCATTAATAAACTTGACAACTTCAAGAATTACTTCTTGGCTTTTTGTTAGTATATTAATTTGTTTTGAATTCCTATTTATTTCAGAATCTGCCTCTAAGCTAGATTATGCGTTTGAATTGGAGGATGAAGTAGCTAATTCATCTATTTAAAAGGGTTCCTTATCTCCTGAAGACAGAGAAAACTCAGACTTAGATGACTCAACTAGAAGAGCTGAAATCTTATTTATGACTTCTTCTAACTGGAGTTCATGAAATCTAGTGTTTATTCTATAAAATTTTGAAGTATGACATTTTTTACCACACTTATAGCAGGTAATATCCTTAAGACTAGTCCTAGGTTTGAACTTTAGTTTGCTATAGGACTTCTTATTTGATTTTGAGGTCCTTTTTAAAGAAGTGGGTTTTCTATAATAGGTTTCATTCCTAGGTTGGGATGTCTTATTATAAGAAGATTTGGATTTCTTATGTGGTTTGTTTTTGCACTAACCACTACAGGTTTTTGGTTTTGAATCAATGGGATTATAATCAAACTGTTCACAGAAATTTCCTAATTTTTGCATAATTTTTCTCATTTCCCATTTGAGTTGTTTTTGAAGTTTCAAGTCTTGGCAGATTTTAAGTCCTTCCTTTTAGGTAAGACTTATCAATTTTCTATAGGTGAACTGATCATAAGGGATATAGTTTCCAAAGGCTTGCCTAATGACATTCCTAACTTTTTCACCTAAGATTTTAAGTAATCCTACCAGAAATTTTTCTTTCCAGAAAGGGCGGTTGGAATTTTCCTAAGTATGATCCTAGTAAGGAATGTGTTCTTATCAGTTTGAAAATCACTAAGTCTCCTACATCTAAAGTTGCTAAGGAGCTCAACATTTTTTTCTTTCAAATAGGATTGATCTCATATTAAGTGAAGAGATATGGTTAGGATGAGGGTTGAAACTGCATCCTCTATGGTATTACCTCTTTTATCAAAGATTGGGGTTCCATCCTCAAAGGTTTTGACAGAGTGTAAGATTTCAAGCTGTTGGTCTAGGGATATATGATAATCCCACTATCCCTTAAGCTGTCCTAAAAATCCAGCTATAAGGAGTTCAGCTATAGCTCTGTCTGTAGTTCTTGTTTGAGTTTTATAGGCATTGGCTACCATGGTCATTTGTTTGAGAAGGCTAAGGATTTTGTATTTAGATATGCTATCTATATTCTATTCATAAAAAAATGAGGCATTGAACCTAGATTATGTCAGGATATGAGGTTTATTTTCTAAACCTATATCTGAAGTAGTAATTCTAGGAATAAGGTTTTGCCAAGTTAACCTATTAACTCGATGAACTTCTTCTTGTTTGAATGCTTCTTCTTCAAAAGTATCTATGGTTTGTTCTATAGCACTAATATTTCTTTGGTGAGATTGTGGAGTGTCAGGGACCATAGGATTAGATGATTAAGAAGTTAAGGTTTGGCCTATCCTAATTAATTGGTCTTTAATGGCTTGAACAAACTCAAGTTTATTGGTTTGAAACTATTGTTGAGAATATTTTGAAACTTGGTAAGGTTTGAGGACTGGGTTTTTAAGCTTCTTCTCTAGAGAACTAAAAGTTTCAAAGGGTTTTGGAGTAATAACAACTGTCTTTTGGATATGGGTTTCTATCCTAGTAAGCTGCTTTCCTATTGTATGGAGATGGGCATTTGAAAAATTGGTTTGTCTGACAAGGTTTGTGACATTTTCCTTTTCCTCATCTTGGACCTTTTTGTAAGGTGCTACTTCTATCTCATGTTCACCATAAGGGATAGACATTTTCCTTAGAGGTGGATGTTCTGATTGGATAATCTGACTATTAACTTTCCATTTAAAAAGTTTATTCCTAGAGGTGATAGGATTAACAAACTTATTTGAATGATTTGAACATTTTTTTTTGAAAGGATAACAAATATTGTTTTCTTTTGCATATATTTCAAACCAATCAAAAAATTTAACTTGAATTTTGAACTGATTACAAAAATCATAGTATTTTTCTTGGATCTCATTTCTGATCTCCAAAAAATGTTTGAAAATCATTTTTTTTTATTCATTCTTGTTTGAATAAAAATCTTCATATAGAAGTTCTTTGTCAATTTGAAAAGGTTTTTCCAAAGTATTGATTTTTGCTTCAATGTTCTGTGTAACTTCAAAAGGTGTTAGGAAAGAAGGGACATGTATGTGTTCTATTTCTTCTTCACGGTTTGAAGGTTGGCTTCATATACTGGTTTTAGTATAGTAGTATGATAGTTAACATTTTGAAGGGTAGAGTTAGGTATATTTAAGGTATAATACCTTAGTTGTTGTATTTGGGTGGTTTGACCTTGCTCTGGGTAGGAGCATATATGATAGAAGGAAGGTTAGAGATTCTTCATAAGTCAATGGTTGAAGAAGTAGAGACATCATCATCAGAAAATCATAAACTAGTTGCTTTCTTTCACAAGTTAGTTTGACTGTACTAATAGTGAATTGGGTTATGTTTGGATAGCAATCAAAGCTAACAGATCCTTTGTCAAGACTAGACTTTATAGTTCCTAATAAAGAATCTTGAAAATTGGTA
The DNA here is from genome assembly GCA_947687605.1 of Reutealis trisperma. Classification (NCBI taxonomy): domain Eukaryota; kingdom Viridiplantae; phylum Streptophyta; class Magnoliopsida; order Malpighiales; family Euphorbiaceae; genus Reutealis; species Reutealis trisperma. The sequence goes on from CANTUT010000446.1 coordinate 171,749, forward strand.
ATCCCTAAAAACTACTAGGATTGAAGTATCTATACCTTCTCTGGTAAGTGGTTTAATTCCTACCTGTATAAGGCCTATATGTAAATATTTAAAGGATTTATCCCTATGTGTTTTAATAGATTTTGAAGATAGAAGATGAATTTCTTCAAAAGATTTTGAAATTTGAATCTCTTTCCTCAGTCTTGATGGTATTATCAGTACTAAGAAAAGAAAGTTTTGAAGATTCATAAATCTGTTTCTTTTGAATTCTAGGAATTTTCTAGTCATTAATTTGTTTTGAAAAATTTTCAACAGTGATTTCCTTGCTATTTACTACCCTTTTGAATTTTGAGGAATCAGAAGTAGAAGAGTTTGAAAGAGATGTGTTTCTACAAAGAAAAGGATCTAAATTCATTTTGAAAATAAATAATAAAAGTTTTGAATAAACAGGAGTATGGCCACCATCTTTACTGCCCTAATCTTAATACTCAAAATGGGACTTACTACTGTATCTCGGCTCAACAATTCACTTAATAGTTTTACTGTTTATCTTTTGGATAAATGTAGACACTGTTAACCATATACACACAAACCCCCAAGGCTCTAACACCAGGGATGCCTAGGATTTAAGAGTAAAGAATAGTGATAAATGCACACACATAATAACAAATTAAATTAAAACAAATTAATTTCTCATTTTCTAATGTGCAGGATTCCTACTCAACAAAAGGGTAAGCACAGAGCATACTTTTGCTACTAATAGTTTGAAATAAATAAATTCAAAAGTTAAATAATCAATAGTTTGAATGAAATATACCTTGTATATATTTTTGAAAATATAATTTACAAATAAAACTGATATTTGTAAATTATAGAGATACAAGTTTGAAGGTATGAAAGGGAATTCTCAAAGCTAAGGATTATAGGGATGGTGTTTAATTCATAAGCCTCCTAAATCTCTAAGCTTGTAAGAGAAAAATTTTGCGTTCTAATGAAATCATTTGCTGCCTTTATAGAGGTGTTTGAATGGTAGTTTTGAAAATTTTAAAAGTCTATAGGCTTCTGAAAGACAAGCCACCAGGAGTTGTCTTCTGAAAAGTAGAAAAAGTGATCTAGAGCCTCACATGCTTTGAACTATGTATTCATATGCTTAGTATTGTAGAAACTTAGTCAGATCAGCCTTTTTTCTTGTCAGAAGTGGAGTTACTATTTGAAGAAGTTGAGTTACTGTTATTTTCCACTATTGGTGCTGAATAGTAAAATACTTTTTTTTTTTTTTTTTACATCTACCTTTAACATGTGGTAGAAAACCTTTTAGAATAGTAAAAAATTTAAAAATTTGAAATCTACCTATTAAGTGGTGATAGAATACCAAAACAGTAATCTTCATTATCATTCGCTAAATCAATAATAGGTTCAGAGGAGTTAGAACTTGATGAAGAAGCTACTTTTGAAGAGGATGGTTTTGAAGAGGTTGATTTAATATCTATGATTTGTTGAACCATCTGATAAAATTCATCCTCAGATTGTGTTGTGGAAGAACAAATGACTTTTGTGCCAAAAAAGTAGTTGCTTCTTTTAGGCACTGAAGATAGTTGTTTTTAATTAGCCAGTTTTGAACTTTGGTCATGGTAATCATGTTGTTGAAAGAATCCCACCATTTGACTTTGTATCTTCTGATGAGATTGTATTGTCTATTCTGAGTTTGGTGGTAAGAGAAATACTATATACATACCCATGGAAGGAGCAATTTTAAACAAAAAAGGAGAAAGGAGTTAAATCTCTTTTCTGTGGAGGTTGGTTTGAAATTATTTTTGAATAGTTCATAAGAAGGTTTGACTTCAGGAATTAGGGTTTCTAGTAAGTTCCCAAAGTGGTTTTCACCATTGAATGAACTAGTGATGTAGTTTAGAAGTTTGAAAGTTTCTATCAAAGTAAAATAGCTAGGAATGATTATGTTTATGGTTTTGAATAAAAAATGAGTTATTCCATGTTTGTTGGTAATCCTAGTAATTGAAATACTAGCAATGACTAACTCTGGTATGAAGGCCAATAGGAAAAGGTTTAAAAGAAGATAAATCTTTTCCCTAATCTACAGGGTGGATAATTTTTTGAATGGTGCAAGTTGAATAGGTTGGGTCTGGGTGATTTTTGTCTTTTTTGAAATTTTTGAATTTGGCAGAGCTAGTAGTTTCGAGAATGGCTTGGTAAAAGATTGGGATTTGGATTTGTCCTATGGTTTAAAGAACCATCCTATTGGAAAAATTTCGGTTGCTGCTTTGAATGGATTCCCATGATAAAATCCTTCTTCCATTATTAAAACAGTTTGAAAAGAAAATTTTTCTAAATATCATTTGTTTTTAAAAACTATTTTTTTGTGATAAAAAATTTCTTGAGTATTTGGTTTTGAAATATTTTGAGAGGGAAAATCAACCATCTCAGGATTTGAAACAAGGTTTGAAACTTTGCCTTTACCTTTGTCTTCAGAATAGGATGCTGGAGAGGCTTTTAAAGAGGAGGCTTGTGACTTTTGAAGTGCCAGGAGAAATTCTGGTGATTTTGAATTTAGGCCTCAATCTGTTCTTGATAAGCACTTAATTGACTACATTTTATCCCTTGTTTTTAATATATTTTATCCTTAAATTGAGTTTGATTTGTTTGTTTAGTTGTTTTTCTAGAATTCTTTTAGTTAATCCAGCGTCAAATGATGTCGTGATCCGAATGTGACCTAGAATGGTGAAGATCCAAGCCAAAATGCTGACTTTCGGAAGAACATGGGCTGCCACGGGTTGAGCCACGGCTGGGATTCCAACTGTGTGATAAGAGCAAATTGAAAATTCATCCAATAGCCTCCTACAGGTAGAGGCACGGCTGAGGTTTCACCTGTAGGAAATTATATTTTTTTGGCCCTATCGTTGACATGGCTGGAACCCCAGCCATGGATCTAGCCGTGTGAGGTTAAATTTCAGCAGTATAAAATAAATTAGACATCATTTTAGAGAGGAGAGCTGCCACAAAGCAAAAATAGAGATTTAAGAGGGTTGGCTAAACCCTAGAGTCATGGGAAAGGCTTGAAAGCTAGAGATATTGAGAGCTTAATCGAATCAAAGACCAAGATCCAAGTGGATGTGGAAGATTGAAGAGAAGATTTCAAAGAGCATCTTCAAGATCTATTTGAGATTTGTTTCTCTTTTATTTTCTACATATTTGTTCTTCAATTTCAATATGAACTAATTCTATTTATAATGAACCCTAGTTTTGATTGTATAGATTGAAGGATTTAAACTTTAATCAATTCATCTTTAGTTGTTTTATTTTCATGATAAATCTTATTATTCTAATTAGCAATTGCTAGCTTGTTGATTAGATATTATTTCTGTATTGGACGAGTAGAGATACCCTTGTATAGATAGATCACTCATGGGAATAGAGAGTTGATTGGGGTGCTAGAACTTAATGCTACTCTTATTTGATTATAGGTTGAGAAGAAATTCCCTTGTAATACTTAGGAAGTTAGGGATTTAATCACTTGAGAAAGGTTTTTATCTAATTTAGTGAGAGTCCAATTCAATCCATTATTTTATGTACATGAGAAACTAGGGGATTTATATCTAGATTAGCTTTGCCTAGATTATTTCCATCAATATCATTTACTTGCTTGCTTAGGTTAGCTTAGTTAATTTTACTTTATTTAATGAACCTACAGTTTGATCAACTAGACAATAGTCAAAGTTTGCGCTAGTACTTATACATTATCCTCATGGAGACGATACTCATATTCACTACTTTATTACTTGATAACGACTTGTGCACTTGTAATTTGTTAGTGTGCATTTCAGCACATCAGTTCTTCTTCAAGGATAATATCCATCCAAGATTTTACTGGTTAGGCTAAAGAATATTAGGTTGATGTTTGAAATGTTTGGGCTTTTTGTTTGAAGAGATTTGGGCCTTGGCATTATCCTATATGTATATATACAAACATATATATGTACATACATACATATATGTATGTATATATATATATATACACACACACAACACTCTAAAAGCAAATAAGTGTGGTAGCGAAGGCTTTTTGGCAAAGGTGGGTGAAGGATTTTGTGGAGCGAAGCTTTTTGGCAAAGGTATCCAAGTTAAGACCAACATCAAAATAAATATATGTAAAGCGAAGCCTTTAATATACTTTAGTAAATAAACAAAGTTAAATAAGACTTGTTAAAATTGATATTGCACTGTATAAATAAATAATCTTTATGTAAATTACTCAAGGCCTGTGTTTTACACAATTTCCTTGAAATAGATTTGTCTCTCACCATGATACTTTTTGATGTTGATTATAACATCTGCCTCCTAGGATACAACGAGTACACAAGTGATTTTTAGTACCATAAACTCACTTCTCCACGAAATAGAACAATGCTTAATTTTATCACTAGTAAGAAAGGACTTAATAAGGAAATATAATTTCTCTTTCTTTTCTGTGTAAAACACAAACTAAAATTTTCTTTATATAGAAAAAGAAAAGGATAATAAATATAGAAACAATTATGAGGGAGTTACAAAATTCATTACAAAGAAATCAATTTCCATTCAATATTCAAAATGTTTTTCTAACAATTAATTACAAAATAATTAATTTCAAAATTTTTTTTTCAAACAATCCCCTACATGAATGGAAATTGAAAAACAAAAATTTGGTGATAAAATTCAACCGTCAATTCTTGCAAAAAATAGGTAGGTGTAACCCTTTGAACCTTTCCTTATGATAGTATTTTTACTTTGTTAGCTAACTAATAGATATGATATCTTTGAACTGTTTTGCTATTTGTATAAACAATGATATAATTCACATAGGAACATTTCCAATATAGTTCTGTTTCTCATTATTATGTTTGTTTTGGCCTTGAACATATGCTTGGTTCTGTGAGAGTTTATAAGAATCGAACCCAACACTATTCCTTTCAAAGTGACCCCACTTTTCCCTCACATAGGTGATCTCTTCAAGAGTAAACCACATTACTCTGCTCGAATTTCCAAAAGTATCGCTTAACCTCTTCCTTATAGGCATCATTATTTTCATCTTAGGAATGGACAAGAGTACAACCCCCATAGTGATCTAATTAAGTTTTTACAATCAATTTGTCCCTTTGAACCTAGATCTTGAGATCTCCAAGCAACTAATTTGGGTTTTCCTTTGTACTAACTTATCCCTTCATGGGCTTTAGTCCCATTTCCCTTGATGGCTTATCAACTAACTTTCTATTTAATCCTATGGTTAGTGGATTCACAATGTTATCCTTTGATTTTACATAATCAATAGTGATAATTCCAATTGAGAATAGTTCTTTAATAGTATTATGTTTACGATGTATATGTCTTAACTTACCATTATACATATTACTTTGTGCTTTTCTAATTGCATATTGACTATCATAATGCATGCAAATTGGTGGCATTGGCCTTTTCCACTTTGGAATATCCTCCAAGAAAAGATGAAGCCATTCAGCTTCCTTGCCACATTTGTCTAAGGCAATAAACTTAGATACCATTGTGGATCTAGCTATAATAGTTTGTTTAGAGGATTTCCAAGCCACACCAGCACTTGTTAGAGTGAACACAAATCCACTAGTAGACTTGGAATCTTTTATATCAAAGATCCAGTTCGCATCACTATAGCCTCTTAAGACAGCTAGATATCTAATATAATGCAACCCATATTCACTAGTCAGGTCAGGTAGCGGGTTGGGGATGGTATATCTATTTATATTTCTTTTTCTAGTTTTCTCTTCAAAATTTTTTTTGTTATTTTCTCATATACATATATTCATTTATATTTTTATATATCCATATAATATAATTTATATTTCACATAAAATTAAATTATAATATTTAAAAAATAAAAAATATATAATATATATAATTGGATCGGGTTATACCATTACTCAAACTCAACCTACACCCAATTCAAGTATAAAATAAAAAATCCACCCTGCCTCATTCACTAAATAGGATGAGTATTATCGGCTCTCTTAGGATCAGGTCGGGATGGCTACCTGACGGTATGAATAAAATTGTAATCCATACTTCGGATATTACACTTCCTCAGTGTTACTCATCAAGATTTCAATCACACAAATCTATTTCAGGATAAAAATAATGATAATTTTTGTGATTTATTTTGTGACACTTTGATACTATGTGATTTACACTTTGCTAATGCGAAGGATGTCATAAACTTTATAAATTTTTTATGGTTAATAAAAAATCATTGCTTTAAAACTTTTAAATAAATGGTTGGGTTTATTTCATGATCATGCTCTGTCTATATCAAAATGTGGGTTCATGATTTAACTTCTACAATTTCTATAATATATAAAACTACATATGGTTGGAGAAAATAACATAACTTCAACTAATATCTAAGAAACTAAAACTCATTACCATTTAAATTATAATTTCATTATCTATTTTTTATATTTTATAATTTTTCATATAACCATTAAATTAAAACTCAAAATAATTTTTTCATTGCTGTCAATAAAAAATAGAAGTAATAGTAATAATTTTATATTTTATATTTCAAATTTTAAATTTTTATTGATGATATATTTATATTTAAACTCAAATACTATATATACCAAGTTTATGTCAGCTATGTGTATCAAATTCTTTGTATATAACTTGTAAATTTCAAGAATTAATGTAAATTAAGAGTAAAGTAACGCCTGTTACTTAACTGTAATGAGTGTTATCATGAATTGTCAATTTTGGAAATGCTAATAGAAAGAAAATTCACGGCTATTAAGATATGTTAATGCCTGTTACAATTCAAGAATGTTCGTTATAGATTGAAGAGTCAGTATCATTACACTTTTTGTACGAGCATTACTGAATTTTGAAATTTCAGGTAACGATAAAAGTAACATTCGTTACAATTGAGTAATGCTCATTACAAGATCATGAGCCAAAGTGTGAATAGTGTTGTATAATGCCTGTTACACATGTCGATGATAGAAATAATATATCAGGCTATTTAAGGGATTTTTAAGTTTCTCTCTTAAATGCCAATTATTGCATCTGAAACCCTAAATCACTAGGAGAAACCAAGACCCACCTCTATCAAGAGCTAGAAACATCAGCCATCACTTCCATATCATCATCTAAAATATCTAGGTAAACATTTAGTCTTAATCTTCCACTATTATAACTTTGGTCAGCAAGGTATGATAGGGTTTAGGTTTTCCCACTTTTCTAGAATAGAAGTCCAAGTAATAAGGTGAAATTAATTTATGATTTCATAGTTGGATTAAGATAAGGGTATAGATTGATTTGTTGCCATATTTCCATATGTATATATGTATAACTCCTAGTGAAAGGCAAAAAGAAGAGAATGTTGGGTGTGAACGCTATTTTTGCTTAATGTGAGATAGGAGTCTTCATAGATTCATAGAGCATTCTTTTTGTCAAAAAGAGTAGAAAATATATTACAATATTTGTATTTATTTACTTGAGACTTATAATGCGTATTTCATGTTCAAACCACCTTATATGTTCATTGTTACTATATTCACATGTTATTATCTTTTTATTAGATCATGTAAACTATGTCTCATGTGCTATATTAGACCAAAACTTTTTTCATTGAATAATTGATGATTTTTTCACGAGTTAATGAGACCATGTGAGCCTATTGATAACTCTATATTTTTAGAGTTATTTTAATTGTTTAAACTTAAATTTTAGTTCAGTTATCGAGAATGCAATAATATTATTACTTATTTTTAGAAATAAATAGTTCTATAATTTATAAATAAATTATAACATATTTTAAGTATTTTTATTTTATTTTTGTAGATCAAAATGATATCATAAAAATAATGATACAAGCAATGATTCAAGTTTTCAATCCATGAGAAATAAATTCAATGGTTGGTGGCCAAAATTCAATGGTTGGTAGCCAACCTAACCATTTTTGAATATTGATGAAGGAATTCAATGGTTGGTAGCCAAAATTCAATGGTTGGTAGCCAACCTAATCATTTTTGAATATTAATGAAGGAATTCAATGGTTGGTGGCTAACCTAACCATCAATGTTGAATTTTTGATGTAAGAATTTTAATGAAACTTTAATTCTTCCACCAAACATGTCTATAAATACCATGCTTGGCAAAGAGAAATGGCATAAAAAAAATCCATAAAAAATATGTAGAGAGATTTTCATATGTTTTCTTAGAGTAGATTAGTTTTATTTTTTTATTTTGATCAAGAAGAGGAGTTTTTGGAAACTTGAGTTCATCAAAGATTGTATCCCAAAATAAGTTCTCTCTAAACTCTATTCTTGAATTTAATTATAAGTTATTATTATGTTTATTATTTTTATTCTTAATTTAATTGTTTCTTCTCTTTTAATTATGAATAGCTAATTTTATTTTCTAGGATTTAGATGTAATTTTTTGATTTGCATATGATTATTTATATTTAATTGATTGGGTTGATTGTTGGAATTAATCTTTTATCTTAAAACTTAATGCTTGTAATTAACTGGCCATTAATTGCATGATTTAAGATATTGTGTGAAGTAGCGAGAGTGGAAGTACAATATTAGTTCATTATGATAATTGACCTAGGGAATGTATTGTTTAGAGATAAGAATACTCCTTTGTGATTTTTAAAAGGATTTCCATAAAACTTAATGGGTTTGTGTTAATTGCTTATGATCACGAGAGTAGACGTATGGTTAATATGAACACACATATTGTATATTGAGAGAAAACATCATATAATTTAGGAAAATCTAACCATTAATTCCAGCAAAAATAATCCATCTAAAAATTATAAAGAAATCATATGTGATCAATTGATAAATTCTAAATCCTAGACCTTTAATCTTATTTTCATATTTATCATTATTTATTTACTTTAATTTCATTTTAACTTAAAATATAAATCTCATAATTGATTTTCTAAATAATAGACTAATATTAAAAATTGGTACTTGACAAACGCTTTCTCGTGGGAACGATACTCACTCATCACTTTATTACTTGTAAACGATCTGTGCACTTGTAGAAATCGCGCAACACCTATCACTGTAGAAATCCTTGATTAATGTAGAAATCCTTGATTAAAAGTCTTAAAGTAGAAATCCTTGATTAATGTAGATAAGATATTAGACTGTATAGACGTGAATACCTGCGAATAGGGCATATTATTTGGATCTTAGCTAGGAGGGGTTTCATTTAACCTAGTCATAGGGTCTAATAAGCTCATATGTTCATGTGGGGAGTAATGCTCATAGAAAGCCTATGCTCCAAATTCATATGGATAGTATGCGTAACAACTACTCTCTGCTCTTATTTCATGTGGAGAGCCCTCATATCCTAAATTGTTTAATTTTTGCTAAATTTTATGATTCAATCTAATGAACTATATGAGTTATGTTCCATTTGAATACCAAGCTTCATGTGTACACTTGCCATTTGATTGCCAAGTTATTTAATCATGCATTTCATTTGATACTAGTATTTGCTATTTTCATATGTTTAATATATATGAACTAAGAAACATTCTTGTGAGCTAACTTTGAAACACCTAGCCTCACATGTGTGGTAGTATATCATATACTTACTAAGTTGTCTCACTAGTTTATATTGATGTTTTTCAGGAGAGCAGTAGTTTATCAGTTTAGTTCCTCAAGACCTATTTATCCCTTGGGAACTTTTGATCAATGTAATAACTCCATCTTGATATATATATGTTGATTATTACTCTAGAGCCCCATGTGTGTAATTGCTATTATTGTATTTGCTATATATGTGATAAGAATTAATAATGAGTTTAAGGTTGATGATAGCATTGTAAGTTTATGTGTATAATGATCATTTAACCTTAATGATTAGTACAAGTTAAAATGTTAATATATGAGCATGAGTTATGAGATTATAGCATGTGAATGAGTATGAATATGATAGTATGAGAGGACTTGATAATTAATTTGATATATTAAGGAAATGTTGGAATTGGAAATATACTTGATGTGCAGGTTGTGATTTTAGGGTTTGATACCATGCTGAATTTTCATTGAATTATGAGTAGTTTATGGGTTTTATAATTTGTTGGTGATCTTAAGTCTATAGATGTCATAAGACCGTCACACCTATTGAATTGGGATGTGACAAATACTAATTAGCTAATATATAATCTTTCAAATGCTAAATCAACTAAGATTTTGATTTCCTTTTTTTTATTTTTGGAATTTTTTTATATCTCACTATCTCTATTTGTAATTTAGGAATATAATGAAGAACAATTCTTTATTGGATATGTTTTTTTCATTTTTCTTTAACTTGAAAAAAGAAATTATAAGAAAATTCTAAGCGTTAAAGTTGATAAGGTATGTTATTTTAATCTTTTATTTTTTTTTCTTCTATTGCTTAATTAAAATCATATGGATTTTCTATTTTTATTTCATGCCTTTGTATTTATTTTTAAATAAATAATAATTTTTATTTAAAATATGGATGTATTATATAAATTTCAAGTTTATATTAATTATATCTATTGCATATCTATGGTTATACAAATTTATATTATCAAACCATCTATCTACCTATTTATTTATTTTCAAGATTGGTTTACATGGTAAAATGAAATTAAAGATATAAATTAATATTATAGATAAAGGAAGAGAATTATTGTTAATCTAATAATATATTAATAATAGCATTCAGCAGTAATCTCACCTATGTAAATTTTAAAAAGAAAAATATATAAATAGATATGTTTTTTCTAATCTAATTAATTTTACAAATTTAATTAGCTTTTTTTTTTTTTTTTTTCTCTAAACTTCAATCTAATCATAGTTATTTGATATTTATAATTTTATTTTCATGAATTATTTATCACAAAATATCACATGCAGTGTATGTGTTAAATAGCTAGTATTATATATAGGAAGGGAAGAGTACCACCTAAAACAGTTTCATCCAATAATTTTCTTTTGTACTCTAAAAGAAAATAATTTATTTTGTCAGTATTACTATAATTATTATGAGTTAATTTTTACATATAACGCTCCTGGCTTGTTGACTAAAACTAACTAATTTACACAAGAAAAGAAAACAACTCTCTCATAATTTGTTCTTATATTCAAATTTTAATAAATAAAATAAAAATAAATCTATTTTCAGTCTAAACTAACACTATAATATTCTATTTTTAATAATATATTAACAATAATAATAATTTTTTTTCAAAAAAATATTTCTTTCTCTAGAAAATTCTTATCTTTTTTGTAAGAAAAACATCAATAAAATATAAAATAATCTTCTTTTTTTTTTTTAGGGAAAATGTAACACAATTTTGGTTATCATACCAAAATATAATGGAAAGAATTGAGGAATTGGATTTTAAATAGGTGAGAGGGTCCATTATGTATAGCTTCCACCCTGCAACTGTTATCTACTTACTTACCTATAGGATCCTAATGGACCATGATTTGTGCCCCCATGTATTATACCATTATTATCTAATGATGTTTACATAATTACATTTACTTTTTATTATCATTATTAGTTTTAGTGTTGTTGTTATTGCTGTTGTTATTTTTGGTGTGATTAACCTAAACCTAATATAATTGGCTGATTTTTTTTATTGAGGCTTCAATTGTTGGTTGGTGGAAGAATTTATCGGTTGCTTGCCATGAATCCTAATTCTTTTTTATCTTTTAATTAAATTTCTGTTTCCTTGTTAATTAATAACTCATGGGAATATATTCTAAAAAATAAAAAATTGAGAAGGAAAATCGCACAAATACTAAGGTATCGTTTGTTAAATTGTAATAACATGTAATATAATGTAATAAAAAATATTTTTCGTATAAATTTATATTAAAAATGCGTTTAATTATATTATATTATATTCTATTATAGCTTATAAAGCACACTCTAATATCTTTTTTTTTTTTTTGTCATTAATTGAAAAGAAAAACAACATTTTGCATAATAAGATCTAAAAGTAAGGCAATCATGGTGATGCATGGATATTATATTATTTTTCAATTTTCTTTTTTAAATCCAATTGCCAGATAAAACTCAACCATGACTATGTGATAACTTAAAATATAAGGTATTGAACAACTTTCTAAGTAACTTTCATAAAAAGAAACTCAAAACAAAGCTATTATTAACCAATTTCAAGTCTAGTTGGGTTAGCTCTAATCTCCAAACTAACAAAAGCTTATTGGTAAAAGGTGCAATTATGAATTATTTCTGTCTTCAAGTCCTTATCATAACCAACTCATAATTAGTATTTTTTTTTTCCTTCATGGTTGATCAATCTTAATCATAACTAATTCCAATTTGGTTCATCTAAGGGTATACCTTTACTTCTATTATATATTAAAATATTAAATGATTATTAATAAATTTTTTAATTCAATGCTATTGAAAACATCTCTAAAATTTAGAGATTGTGTGTTTGGATTCTGATCAAAGTTAAATTACTTAAAATATTAAATGTCTAATATATAAAAAATAATTATATCGTCAAGTTGTTGTAATCTCTACCTCTTGTCTTTCCTCTGAATTTCTAGCCCTTTTTTTTTTTTTTTTTTCTCTTTATTGTTTGGGTTGTCTTAAGGCATTTTTATTATTAATATATCATTTTTAATAAAATTGTGTGTGGATTATATAAATTAGTATATTTTTACATAATTGCTATCATTTTGTGAAGTGTGTCATATTTTTAATTCGTACATCTCTTTTTTTTTTTGAAAAAAAAAAGATTTCTTTGTTTTCTTCTTAATAAATTGGATAATTTTATCATATCCTCACCGACATACGTGAATTTTAAATTTTATTTGTTTGATTTCTCGTTATTAAGAGTTTTGTCTTCTTTTATTTGGGATTTTTTTCTATCGTTATTGAAACTTTTTAATTCATTTTCTTTGTTTTCTTTTCAATAAATTAGCTAAGTTTTACCATATTGTCATTAAAAAAAAAAAAAATCACATGACGAAAATAATGTCATGATTTTGTCACTAACCATTGCTAGATTTTAGGATTTTGGGGGAAAAAAAATCATGTGTTAACAAAATTTTAGAGATATTTTTCTTCTGTAAATAATTTAAATTTAGAGATTATTTTTTTAAAGATATCATATGATTTTTTATGAATTGTTATTTTTACTCCCTAAAAAAATAATTGTCTTCTCTTTCATAACTTGCACTGTTTTTTAGTAAGCTGGACATGTTTAATAAATATTGTATTTAGACAAAGAATTTGAATTTTTTTTTCAATTTAAATTATTTGAATGAGATATATGATAAATAAATTTCTTTTGAATTTATTAATTAATTACTGGATACCATATTTATAAATTTAGATTAAAATTTATTTAATAATGACAAATGAATTTTAAATACTTAAAAAAATATTAATTATATGTATAGTAACTCTTCCCGAGCTGGCAAAAGGTTAAAGATTATACGATGCATTGAATGTGGTAATATAGGACAAACAAAAAAGGAAAAGGATTTCCCTAGTTCTCATTTTGGTACCAGATGCTTAGAGATTGATTGTTTGTTTTACTTGCCGGCAAATATTTTTTTTGAAAAATAATTATTTTTTAAAAAGGTAAATTTTTTGAGAAATAATTATATTTAAATTGTATATAATTTTTAGAAAATAATTTTTTTTATTTGACTTAATAATAAAAAATATAATTATCTCTTATCTCATTTATCCAATTTCAATTAACAGATGATAGATATGTCATACATATTTATTTCAATTAAAAAAGCACAACTTTCTTAACATCCTAAATAAGTGTACTTTCCTCAAATTCAGAAAATAAACATCCTATTTTTTAGAAATTTTTTTCAATAATAGCTATCATAAAAATAAATTTTTTTACTTTTCATGAAGTTTTATTTTTTTAATTTATTTATCTCGTACGAAACAATACTTGAATGTATCAATAATATTTTTTTAGAATTTTAATTATTATTTTATTAGCAGGGAGGCAAATTGTGCAGCTCATTTACCAGCCAAGTTGGCTTGCAAGATGCATGACTTTGAGAGTTGCTAGGTGCAAAATTTCCCACAAGAAATTGTGAGTTTAGCCCAGCAAGATATTTTAGCAATTGACGATGGCGGAGTCGGAAAATTTATTTAGTGGGTCATTATTATACTAAAATTTTTTAATATAAATAAATTTTATAAATTACAAATTCATTTTTTTCTTATGAACAATAATTTATTAGAATTTTATACAATTAATTTATGCAAAGTAAATTTAAATGTATTTGAGTTCTACCAAAATTAATAGAATTTATAAATAAATTGTAAATTAATAATATTTTAAATTTAAAATGAATTAATATTTGATATATAAGAATAGAATACGAGAATTCGTTTATAAATTAATTTTTTAAAAGAAACTTATTTATAAAATAAATAGTTTTCATATTAGTTTGTTCCATATATAATATATCTATAGAGTTGTCCAAGAAACAATATAGAAAGATAAACACAATATCAAACAAGGACTCTAACTACTCCTTATTATTAGGTGAGCCTTCCTTGTCTATTGTGCTTACCTTACCATGCCCCTTCAAGATGGTAGGACCAGAGGTAACAATAATCTTAACTCCAAGCTCATGAAGACGAAGATGAGCCAACGGTTTCATTAATGCCTCAACAAGTTAATCATTGGAATTAATGTGAGAAATGCCAAGCTGACTAGCTTGAACTTTGTCCCTCACAAAGTGAAAGTCAATAGCAATATGTTTCATTCGAAAATGAAAAATAGGATTAGCACAAATATAGGTTGTATCAACATTATCATAGTAAATTGTAGGTGTAGAGGGAATAGGCACATGAAACTCTTGAAATAAGGACTGAACCCAAGAAAGTTCAACTGCAATAGAGGTTACTGCATGAATTTCACCTCAGTGGAAGACCTCGCAATTGAATGTTGCTTTTTCGAGCTCCATGAAATGGCATTTGAACCAAGAAAGACAACATAACCAAAAGTGGAGGTGTGATCATCTAGATTTCCTACCCAATCCAAGTCTGAAAATCATGAAGAGAGAAAGGAGAGTCCTTTCGAATGAACAAGGATGAAGAGTGCCTTGAATATACTGAAGAACCCATTTGATAGCAGTCCAAAACTGAGACAAGCAATTAACCGCAAATGAAATGTCTAGTCTATTGAGATTAAGATATTATAGAGCACTAACAACCGACTGATATTTAGTAGCATCAAAGAGAGAAGTGCCATTAGTAATTAAAGGAACTATTGGAGACATTGGTGTGGTGACACTATTAGCATAAACTAGTCTAGTTTTATAGAGAAGATCTTGAATATTTTTTAGTTGATTTAAAAGAACACCACTATATGTTGAGAGAACTTCAACACCAAGGAAATAAGATAGAGTCCCAAGATCTTTGATGGAAAATCAGGCTACCAACTTAGAAATAATAGACTAAACAATCATAAAGTCATTCCCAGTAATTATAAAATCATCAATATATACCAAAAAAACATAGTAGTATGCAAGTTATGTAGTATGAATAGGGAAGTATCTAAAAGAGAGTTAACAAACCCAATTGAAAGAAGAAACTGATGCAACTTATGATACCAGGCACATGGTGCTTGCTTCAGTCCATAAAGGGCTTTCTTAAGGTGATAGACATGTAAACCCAAGGGATTGAGTGATAAAAACATCTTCATGCAAATGGCCATGTAAAAATGCATTATTAACATCGAGTTGTCATAAGCACCATCCTTGAGCTATCGTTAAACAAAGAATTAAGCGAATAGCAGTACAAAAAATTAAGTGAATAGTAGTGGGTTTAACTACTAGACTAAAGGTTTTATGATAGTCAATTCTTGGTCTCTGATGGAATCCTTTGGTAATAAGATGTGCTTTATAGCTAGCAATGGAGCCATTTGGATTACGTCTAATGCAAAAAACTTGCTTACATCTAACGATATTTTGAGATTCAATCAATGGAACCAAATCCTAAGTACCATTTTGTATAAGAGCATTGAACTCATCAGACATTGTAGCATGCCAATGCGAAGATTTTAGTGCTTGAGAGACACATATCGGTTCAAGTTAAGAATGAAGTGTGGTAGACATAGAATATTTAGGATTGGTTTTAAAAATATTGTGTTTTGACTTGGTTACCATGGTATGCTGATTAAGATAAGATGATTGTCCATCATATGGAGGGGTGGATTGTGAGTGATTGGGGAGTGGGTTTGAATATAAGACTTATAGAGTTAAGATGTGGGCACATCTTAATAGTTGTGGTATTTAGGGAATCAATTGGTATGGAGGCGAGGTTAAGGAGCTAGATGATGAAGATGTGGTTGATGTGGGCAAGAGTGGGTTATGTGACAGGTGGTGAGTGACGAGAGAAGGGTGAGGGGGTTTAGACAAATGACTCACAAAGGTAAGACATGGCACACCTTAACAATTGAGGTATTTAAATGATTAACTTGTGTGAGAGTTAAGATGGAGGAGCGAGAAGTATTAGAAGATGAAGATAAAGATTGTAAAAAAGAATAGAAAGCAGGCATACTTTGCAGATTTGTTGCTCGAAGTGGCACAAAAGATTGGGTCTCATGAGAGGCAAGATTGCTAGTGACATCCATTGCTATTGATGGAGATGGAGTGATAAGGAAAAACAGACTTGTGAGGCCTCGCTGAGCATTGGTCCGATCCGCTGAGGGGAATCAAAATACTCTTCGAGAGAAACTTCACTATTAGAATTGGCTATGAGTTCAGAAAATTAGGTTTTGCAATTTGTTATTCATAAAAGGGAGTTGCCACTTTAATTTACTTATTTTAATTGGAAAAATTAAAGGAAAACCCAAATTGATTGACTTCAAAATATTTGATTTATCTTAATAGAAAAGCACTAATTCGTGAGTGACTAAAGAGGTTAGGGGATCAGGTTTTGGTTGTAAACAAATTGAGAAAATACAATTTTCTACAATGTGGCTAAAAGTTGCAAAATAACTCTAAAAAAAGAGAGGCAATTTTAGTGTATGTATGAACAGGAGTATAAATGATGAATGAAACGGTTATAGATGGTAAAATGAAATGATGGTTGTAAATAAATAAGCAAAAATAAATCCTACTTAATTATTACAAAACCAAAATGAATAAAATATCGATGATCTTTTCTTTAGCCCTTATCGGTATTAGGAAAAGCATACATTCCTCTTGAACAGGGGATCCTTTCTCTAGACCTTATGGGATTCTAGGAAAGGCACACACTCCCCAACTAAATTAAAGAAATGAATATAAAGAATCGAAAATAAAGCGCATATACAAATAAATAACAAAGTAAGATGAAACTTAAATTGTAAATATGAATGGGAAAATATTATTGAAAAAAGATTTTGGAGTTGATGCCTACGTATCCTATTGAATAGGAATCAAATCCCATGCAGTTCTTCTTTCTTACAAAGGAAGGGTTTTGGAAAAAATGTTGGTTTAGTTTATTAATTTAATTCTGACTTTTAAATTAATAAATTTTAAATCTTTTCTATTTTAGACTTAAAGAAAGGTAGAAGAGAGAGAATTCTAGATCTAAATTTAGAATTTTAAAAATAGAAAGAAGACAAGGAACTTACCTTTGTTTTTCTTGACTTTCAGATGAATGGGGCAAGCTTTACACCGGATCAAAGCTCCACCTTGGATTAAGGAACCTTGAAATTGAACCTTAAATAGAAAATATTAGCAAAATAGAATAATAATTATAAATTAAAAGAATTTGGAGTGACAGCTTTTAGTATTAATTTTTAATTTTAGTTTAGCAAAATTTTAGCATAGAAAGAAGAGCATCTAGGTGAATTTTCATCTCAAAATCCCTATCAAGAGAGCTGAATGGAAACTCTATTTATAGAGGATAGGTAAAGGGCCCAACGACGGCGTACCAGTCGGTCGGACGGCATTGGCGGCACGCCGGACAGCCAAGCGGCACCCAATTCGTGCCACTTGTGTTGCTAGCATACTGGGCATGTCGCTCGACCTGGTGGCATGCCTAACGTGCCGCTGGAGCTAGTCTAACCCTGACTCGCCCGGATCGACCTGGTTTTGCACTGTTTTGGTATGTTTTTTATCCGATTTGAGCCCAGTTTCTTTCTATGGATTCGTGATAAAAAACTAGTTGACTGGAGGTGCAATTTTGAGGATTCATAAGACTCAACAAAGTTAACATGCATGGAGATATCAAATTTTTGAGTCTTAGTGTCATAACATCTATAAGCATTTTGAATGAGAGAATAACCAAAGGAGACGCGGCTTAGGACTTAGTTTCTAATTTATTTGAGGTCTAGGGGCGAAGCCATAGGTACTAAAGACAACCATAGACCTGAAGTTTAGATAGATTAGGAGGATGACTAAACAACAGGCAGAGGACATGGACAAGTTCACTTTGGACATATGATTCATTAGAGAAACTATAGTTTCAAAAGCATATGGCCAAAATATGATAGGTACAGATGAATGGTGAAGAAGAGAAATACCCATTTCAACAATATGGTGATGTTGTTGTTTAGAAAAACCATTATGTTCTGGAGTATGAGGTGAGATTCACAATGACTAGCAAGAACATTCTTTAAGGTAATATATTCATCACCATTATGTAAATAAAGTGATGATAGGAGTGTGAAAGAGTTTTTCCATAATGGTTTTAAAATGAACAACGACATCATATACATCAAATTTCTTTTACAATGAGTAGAACCAGATATAACTGGTAAAATGGTCAACAAAAATGACATAATACTTAGAGCCATCATAGGAGGTAATGGGAGAGGTTTATACATCTAAAAGAGCTTTACTAGTTACTGAAGAATTTGAAAAATGTAACTTGTGCATTTTATTACAATGATCTAAGTTACAAGCAAAATCTGAATTAGAAGAATTTGAAAGTTCTATCTTATTATAGAAAATTAAATTCTGCAAAATATGAGATGAAGGATGATCGAGATGTGTATACCAGTAACGAGTAATTTTGATGGATAAGAAGGCAAGGATCGATGGAGAAGAGGAGGACTCCTTTTTACGAGATCACTCATAGACACCATCCTTAACAATGCCTTGTATTAGTATTGCCCTTGTGGTTTGATCCTTCATAGAAAAACAATCATGAAAAATTCAACTCTTGCATTATTTTGTAAACAAGATTGAGACACACAGTGATCAAATTTATATGAGGAACAAAAAGAACATTAGAGAGATTAAAAGATTATGAAGGGAAGGAAAGAGTAATGGAGCATGTGTATGTAATGGAAAGTCCTATACCATTACCAATTAACATGTCATTATTGCCAGTATAAGGATCATGAAGTGATAGATTTTCAAGATCATATGTGACATGATAAGAGGCAGCCTAATCAAGAAGCCAATTAGGTGTTGTAGGTGTAGATGACATGGTAAGGTTAGCAATTGGGTTAGAGGGAGTGATGTTTCTAAAATTGGATGTCGAGTTGGGTTACTAAGGTGTGTATTTGTGGGTCTTACACTGTTTAGCTGAGTGTCCTACTAACCACAAAGTTGATATGTGCCAAGGTAAGGATGAGGCTGATAGTTTGAGGTTTGAGAGTTATTATTGGAACGATTTTTATTGGTATTTGTTAGTGTTTGATAAGCAGATTTGGAATGAGGGGATGAGTTATGTCTTATATTGGATGGCTTATATGCTACATGAGCGTTAGTAGGTAACTTGGAGGTTTTCTGGTTATCATATTTAAGATGAGCTTTGTGATTCATAAGCTATTCATGAAGTTCATCAAATGTAAATGGAGTCTCACAAACTCGAATGGCAGAACTTATAGCTTTATAATCATCATCAAGACCTCTAAGAATTTTAAGGATGAAATCCTCATGGTTAGGAGGACAGCTCAACAAGGTGAGTTCATTAGCCAAACCTTTGCCCCTTTTGCATATACTCGGTGATTGATTATGTGCATTTGTGAACAAGTCTAAGTTGTTATTGAGTTGGGTAATACGACCTTTAGAAGGTTCGGCATATGTATTAGTTAGAATGGTCTAAGCTTGACATGATGTTTTGGTAAAGGCAATTAAAGGAATGAGGTTGGGTGCTAAAGAGGCTACAATGATGCTAATAATTAGCTTATCTTGTTTGACCTAGAGCATATATGCTTGATTTGGTGTACCGCCATTGATATATGGAAGAGGACAAGGATTCATTCCATCAATGAATCCTATAAGATCATAGGCAATAAGTAGTGCATGAAACTAAAATTGCCATGACGAGTAGTTGGAAGGGTTGAGTTTGAGAGATAGTTAAGTATGGCGTTAATCGAGATAAGTGAGCTTGAGTATTCAAAAGGGTTGTTAATGATTGCTCTCTTTGAAGATAAAGTGGATGAGTTTGTGGTTGTCTTGGCCATTTTGAAGGACATTGTATTAAGCCCTAGAGAGGCTTTGATACCATAAAGGAATTTAGGAGACAGAAGTTTCTAAATAGATTTTCAACTATATTTAATTAATGACACAAGTACAATGTGTATAGAGCTGTACAGGAAATAATATAAGAAGATAGACAGTAGCCTAAGAAGATATACACAATATCAAACAAGGACTCTGATAACTCTATATTTTTAGAGTTATTTTATTTATTTAAACTTAAATTTTAGCTCAGTTCTCGAGAATACAATAATATTATTACTTATTTTTAGAAATAAATAGTTCTACAATTTATAAATAAATTATAACATATTTTAAGTATTTTTATTTTATTTTTGCAGATCAAAATGATGTCACCATGATGCAATATAATAAATGATGCAGGCGGTGATGTCATAAAAATAATGATGCAAGCAATAATTCAAGTTTTCAATCCATGAGAAATAAATTCAATGGTTGGTGGCTAAAATTCAATGGTTGGTGGCCAACCTAACTATTGTTGAATTTTTGATGTAAAAATTCAATGGTTGGTGGCCAACCTAACCATCAATATTGAATTTTTGATGTAAGAATTTTAATGGAACTTGAATTCTTCCACCAAGCATGCCTATAAATACCATACTTGGCAAAGAAAAAAAGTATCAAAGAAAATCTATAAAAAAAAATATGTAGAGAGATTTTCATATGTTTTCTTAGAGTAGATTAGTTTTATTTTTTATTTTGATCAAGAGGAGGAGTTTTTGGAAGCTTGAGTTCATCAAAGATTGTATTCCAAAACAAGTTCTCTCTAAACTCTATTTTTGAATTTAATTATAAGTTATTATTATGTTTATTATGTTTATTGTTAATTTAATTGTTTCTTCTCTTTTAATTATGAATAGCTAAATTTATTTTTCTAGGATTTAGATGTAATCTTTTGATTTGCATATGATTATTTATATTTAATTGATTGGGTTGATTGTTGGAATTAATCTTTTATCTTAGAATTTAATGCTTGTAATTAACTGGCCATTAATTGCATGATTTAAGATATTGTGTGAAGTAGCGAAAGTGGAAGCACAATATTAGTTCATTAGGATAATTGACCTAGGAAATGTATTGCTTAAAGATAAGAATACTCCTTTGTGATTTTTAAAAGGATTTCCATAAAACTTAATGGATATGTGTTAATTGCTTATGATTACGAGAGTAGACGTAAGGTTAATATAAACACACATACTGTATCTTGAGAGAGAACATCATATAATTTAGGGAAATCTAATCATTAATTCCAGCAAAAATAATCCATCTAAAGATTATAAAGAAATCATATGTGATCAATTGATGAATTCTAAATCCTAGACTTTTAATCTTATTTTCATATTTATCATCATTTATTTACTTGAATTTCACTTTAGCTTAAAATATAAAATCTCATAATTAATTTTCTAAATAATAGTGTAATCTTAAAATTGATACTTGATAAATCATTTCTCATGGGAACGATACTCACTCATCATTTTATTACTTGTAAACGATCTGTGCACTTGCAGAAATTATGCAACAGACTCTAACCACTCATTATTATTAGGTGGGCTTTCCTTATCTGTTGTGCTTTCCTTATTTGTTGTGCTTTCCTTCTCATTTTTATTTAAAGAAATTATATTTTTCTTATTGGATTCAAAGATAGATAAAAAGACAAAGATATGATTTAAAAAATATACTTTTATTTTTAAAGGATTCTTAAAATAATTTTATAAATTTATTGTGTCACTTAAATAAATGTGTCCTTACTTGAAAGTCAAAAATCAAATAAATTATTTGATATATTAACAATTTGAATGAGGTTACAGTACAAAATTGAGTAAGAAGAAAACCTAAAATATATATACTTTTAAGAATTTTTAAATATTTAAGATTTTATGGATGAAAATTAAAAATTAAATAAAACTGTGTGACAGGTTAATAATAAAAGTGAGACCATGATATATATTTTAGTGGGAGTATAATTTTAAACATATAAATTTTAGGAGTTTAAAAATATTTGAATTGGGTAATTCAATATTTTAATAATTTTAGAGGGATCATCTTAAAAATTTCAATGGGTCATACTTAAAATAAATTTGAATTAGTAAATTTTTAAAAATTTTAGTGGGATCATTTAACTCCACTTAACATAAGGTGGCTTCACCCCTGGCTATTGATAAATAAAGTCCTCCATATTATATTCTAAAAAGGAAAAAAAAAATTATCATTATAGTTGATGAAAACCCCCACATTTTCACTTCCCACATCCTAAAAAAGTGTTACACACTAGGTGCAATTTCACAGAGTCAATTTACCCTCATTGTGTTACTAAAAAAAATTAAGAAATTTATATAAATCATATAAAATTTATATAAATATCCTTACTCTTTTTTCTCCCTCTATTATAATATACTCAATCTTTCTAATAGGAGCCTTTTTAAATCTGCACCTCACATATTCATATTCAGTTCAATATATATTTAAAAAAAAGTTATTTTTAAGCAAGTAAATTTTTTTAGTAAATTAATTAAAAAAATAAAAACACATTATTTTTCAAAAATTGTACCATGTTTTTAATTTTACTAAACATTTTTTTTAATGACTACACTAAATTAAATTTCTAGTTCCATTGCTAAATTAAAAAAGAGTGAAAAGACTAATCAAATTTTATCTAATTGACTCATTTGAAATTATTGAATACAAATTTGATGTCATATTATTTTTTATCGTTTTAATATTTCAAATATAAATTTAAAATATTTTAATTGTTTCAACTTTCATATATATATATATATATATATATATATATGCACAAGTTCATTAAATCCGGTAAACTATTTCTTGGATTTGTTTTTATGGATAATTTACTATTTAATTCTTGTTTTTCAAACTAGTTTACACTTTGATTCCTCTATTTTCAAAAATCAATTAAAATATTTTTATATTTTGAAACGGTTAACTCTTTAATCATTCCATCTATTTTCTAATCAAATGCTTATTAAAATACTAAAATACCCCTATTTTCCCTTTAATTTTTTCCCTCACTAATTTGAATCAAACAATGCACCATTGCCCACTAAAAATTGCAGTAAAGAAAGCAATAAATACTGATACAAATTCTGTACTTTGCAATGTGAATAAAAAAAAAAATACAATTACGGAGTAGAAATTTGAATCAAAATCAAATTCTATAAAATTAAAAACACACCCATTCCAATCTCTAGTGTTCCCTCCGCCATATAGTGGTTCTTTTGTTCAATACTATTATCAAGCTTCATTCACAGTTTTGCTCAATACATATTAGCATTCTCTCTCTCACTACTCAGCATCTCTATTAGCCTCATCCCCTTAATTTCTTGTTTAGAAATCTATCTTATAAATTGGAATTAAATATCCAAATTCTAAGATGTTTCGATTTTTTGGTGTTTTCCCAAGAAAAATTGAGCAATAGATAATAATCATAATAATATATAAGCACAATTTTTTTTTATTATTATTATTGTAAGTTCCTCTCTCACTACTCGGTCAGAAGGCTAGCAAGCGATTTCATCACCAACAGCCATCATCAACAAATGAAACGTGACTAGAATCACTTTACTCCAACAAACCGGCACCAACAAATTTCAAATTGATGCCGATCTACACCGATCCAATCAATGAACAGTAGTCTAACATCTATCTTTGCGCGTGCCGACCACAATCCATTTTGGTCGACTCCAATCAGCCTCCTGCTTCTATTGGCATCGTCTTCGTTTGTAGTATTTATGTGGTCTCTATTTTTATTGATTATTGATTTTTTGAGATTTGAACAGTTATATGTGCTCTTTTTTTGTGATGAATTGTTGTATTATAATTGCTAATTAAAAGCAAATTAAATGATGCAATACTATACTGATTCAAAATTTGTTGAAAATATATAATTTTAGTTTCCCTTATTTAATTGAGCAAAGATAGAAAAATGACACCAAGGTAGAAAAATGACACCAAGGAATAGTTTGTAGTAAGGCAAAAACATATAAGAAGAAGAAAGATGAGAAGGATAATTAATTAACAATCTCAATATTGTATTTCACTGCTAATCAATAATTAAACAATTATACCTTAATTCTTTGAGAGATTCACCAAATTTAACTCAATTAATTTTCTTTATGCTTTGACAAAGGATTTGCAGGGAAATTGATGTGAATAGTAAGAAAAAGAGAGGATAAAAGAGGGATGTTTATTAAAGGGTAATTTAAGTCTCAACTATAGTATTATATAATAAAATATCCATTTCAATATTGATTAAACAAAAAAATAAAAAAATTTAGATGAAAGGACAAAAGAGTTAATAAAACCAAGATGCAAGGATAATATAAATAGTTTTTGAAAATAAAAGGATCTAAGTGTAAGTTAGTGTAAAACATTGGACTTAAAGTAAATTATTCTTTTTTAGCATTGGGAGAAGTCAGGGAAGTTATTATAAGTACAATTCAATATATGACATTCATTTTTAATAATATGATCATCTACAACTAAAATAGAATACATTTGAATAAAGTAATTTTTGAAATCAAATTTATATACCATCGTCTGTGTTTTGTTTCTATATATATATATATATATATATATATATATATTCTGCTAAGCTTGCGATTCTTGCCATATATTACTTTTATTATAATTAATTGTTTTTCTCAAAGAAAAATATGAATAGAAATCTATATATTAGCTGAAATTATGGAATTAATGAATTTTAAATTAGCAATATTATTGTAATGATAAAGTTACAAGGGAGAAGGGAGGTGTATTTAATTAAAATTTTTAATTACTTCGATAGATTTTAAAAGTATTAGGGTATTCAATCCTAATTTTTAAAAACTCTTTAAAAGTTAAGACGTATTTAATAATAACTTTTATAAACTTAAAAAAAAATCTATAAAAGTTAATAAAAATAAACCCACGTTCAAAAAGTTATAAATTTTTATAGACAATGAAATTTTATAGACTTTGAATGACTTTTTGTATGTTCATATAAATAGAAAATCTAAAAAATTCTCTTTCACTCTACCTAAAGAATTAAGTAGACTTTTTTCTAATATAGAAGTCGTCTCTTATTGACTGAAAAAAGAAGAAAAGAGAAAAGCAACAATCTAGTATTTTTTCTTTTTGATCTTATTATTGCATAATTTTATTGATTCTCTTAAATAATTATAAACTATATTTTTTTTTTTTATCTGAGATAACTTGGATTATTTACTTTTATCCATAATAGAACTTTTTTTTTTCGTTATTAGAGCACTATTTTTTATTGTTTAATTAGAAAAATCATTCTTTTATATATATTATATATTTTGGAAGAGTGTATTTAATTAAGACTTTTAGCAATGATTTAATAATAGTCTATTCAGGTCTCAACGAAGGAATTCATTCCAATTTTAACAAAAATTACATTGCAAATCCTTTGTTGTATATATCGTTGGAGCCAAACATCTGACGCTTCAAATCCTCATGGCTAGTAATATATTTGTTGAATTTCAGCTTCCCATTCATTAGTAATACTGACATCCCAAGGTTATTGACACTTTTAATTTTTAATCCTAACCACCCCAATAGCCTTGTGACATGTTCAAATTTATGACCTGTTGAGTTGTCACTTGTATAAATGGAAATGAATTGATGGGTGGAGGTTGGCCAATATCGTAAGCATCATTTCGGGGGAGATAATCTATTTCTGATGAAGTGATATGGAAACTACCAAAGCCCATTAAAAAAAAAAAAAAAAAAAGTTCATTCAAAGTCCAGTTTGTTTTTCCAAAAAAAAAAAGAATATATAACTTGTTTAATATGTATTTTGTGTACATGAATTTTGGTACCTAATTCATTTGTATTAATAAATATTCTATTGATTCTCCAAAGTCCAATGGACAATATAATACTATAATATAACTTGTTTGTTTGTTTGTTATAAAGTTTGTTATACGGAGTTAGTTAGATTTTTTTTGAATATGAAATCAAATTTTCACAGTTTTTAGATTTAATTTGGTACTTGAAATTTTCAATTATCTATTTTGGGTATAAAAGAAAAATCTATTAGCTAAAATAAGTCTTTGATATGTTTTTTTATTTGAAATTAATAAAATAAATATCTTAATTATTTTTAAAAAAATTAATTAAAGACATCGCTTTTAATAATTATTTCAAAAATTTTATTTTTATTATATGACAAAAATGAATTTATTAGGTCAAAATATGTACATTAAAATCAATAAAAATTGTCCAATATCAATAAAAGCCATAAAAATTCTTTCAAAATAAAGTCTATAAAAATTATTAATAAATTTATAAACTCTATAAAAGTCTTTCAAAATAAAGTCTAAAAAAGTCATTAAACTTTATAAAAGTTATTAAAAATTTATAAACTTTACAAAAGCCATTCACTTAAAAAAGTTTATAAATATCTTTAAAAATTTTAATTGAATACACCCCCTTAGAAATATTAAATTGATGGAAATACCATAACCTAATTATTAGGGATGGCAAAATCATACGTACTTATTTACTCACTCATATCCATCTATTTAAGTAAGGGTATGAATAATAAATGAGTAGTTATAATTATAAATATTTATGTGGGTGTAACTCATTTATCCTTAATATAGTGGTTTGGATATTAATACCCATCCCAATCTATTAATAATTTGTTTTAAATGATTAACTCATTTTTTTTTTAAATTCCAACCATTCTTTATTATTATTATTATATTTTATTTAATTTTATAAAAAAAAGAACAAAGAACACAACACATACCATTCGCATATCTACTATTTCTCTCGTAAATCTTCCAACCCAACACAACACAAACCCGAAACTTCAGGTAACCTCTTCCTCTCTTTCTTTTCTAGATTTTCTGCTATTTCTTTATCAATTTCTTGGTAAAAATTCTTAATGGGTACGACCAAATTTGATGGTTTAGAGTTGTTCAAATTGGTGGGTTTGCTGGTTTTGTTAAATTCATTGTCATATGTGTGGATTCTGGTCACTAACATAAGATGCTGGGTTAGATCAATGAGATTTATCAGTTGATGGGAGTTTTATGACTTGTACTAATATGGAAATTGGACAACAAATTTATGATATTTGGATACATTATTGATACTCAATTTCAATTTTCACTTGCCATATCCTTTGTTCAATAATCCTGAACCTGAAATTTATCCCACACATCACTTTTATCAGATTATTAAATTTGAATTTCGTTCATGTAAAAGCTCATACTCCAATTCTGATATTGGAGTTCTGTTGATATTTCTTTTTAGTTAATTTGCATGGCGTTTGAAATAAATGAATGTGAAATACTATTTGATTTACATGTAAATTTCGCTAAAAAATTCATCATTATTAAAAGTAATGCTGTTTAAAAAATGAAGGGGCAGGGGAAGGAAAGAGAGAATTTCTTGATCCCTCTCTGATAATGCTATCGACATTGGGAGAATTCAAAGTGTCTCAACTAGTTTTTATTGTTTATTTTCCTTTTGGTCAAATGAATTGGTGTGGTTCCTGTTTGCTTTATACAGAAAATTGCCTAGCAGGAGGGTTGATTACTGTAGTTGGATTCTATGTCTTTAAATTTCAGATTTTGGCAATAAAAGGTTTACATTTAGGACATGCATATGAGAATTTTATAGGTATTGAAGTATACTGATTGTATTTTTTAATTACACTTCCTTACAAACATAATAGGTTTTTTAGTTTAATTAATTTTAAGGATGACATAAATATAATTGGTTTATTTTTTTCTCAAATTAATTTTTCTCTAAAATTTAGTTGCATGAATAAAATAATATGAAAGAAATTTTTTTTTTGAATCATAAAATAAATTATTTTTTATATGATAAATGAGTAAATGGATGAGTTAGAATAAATATAGATTAAATGGGTACAAGTACTTATACAATAATTAAATGGATAATAAATAAACAAATATGGGTGATATACCACCCATTTATATCACTCATTTAAACCCAATTCATATTCACCGTAAATTTCGTCAAACAAATTAAAACTTTTATCGTAATAATGTATTATCATATACCTTTCCTTTTTTCTCCTTGTTTGTTTATGCTTTTAATACCTCTAAATATTGAATATTAGTTTCACCTTGGTTACTTTCTGCTATTATATCAAATCAATTATTTTGTCTACATGATGATATTTCTGTTTGTGGAGATTAATATTATTTTTCAAATTAGATCCAAGTATATGATTTATATTTCATTAAATTTATATTTTTATGTTTTTTAGTGTGTGTCTACATATATATATTATAAACTTCTTGTTGAAAAATCTTGAAACCGACTTTTGATTATCAACTTCAACAACTTTCCATTCGCAAGTCAATTCCTAATTATTCTTATTTATGATTTATTATAATAGTGTGATGATATTAGTTAAGTCATTTTATTAAGGAATTCATATTAATTATAAATTAAAAAAAAATTATTATTGAGAGTGGAGTGTTTAATTAAACTTGGATTTATACCACAATTAAATATGTATATATTTATCGGTAGATTAAACTTGTGAATGTTAAAAGAAAAAAATATTGCATAGTTAAATTAAAATTCATTATGCTATAAATTTCTCTCAAAGGTGAAATATTGCGGGGTTACTATTTATTTGAGAAAATACTACAATTAATAAAGTAAAAAATGCTTTATAAAAATTTTGAAAAAAGAATCAATTTAATTGACAAAACAGACTGAGTTTATGGAAAGAGTTTCAGATTCGATTTCCATAAACACACTTTTTCAAAGATGAGGAGTTTTAACTGTGACTAAATCTCCAGCTCATATTAGTCTCGCAGCTATGTGACAGTGAGACTATTAAGTAGTCTTTAAAAAAAATTGAAAAGTAAATTTAAATAATATGAAAATAATTGTAATAACATATCTTTTTCTTTCTAATTAAATTTTTTTAAAAATTCACAATAACATGTCATCATAATAAAATGCCTTATTACATGTCAACTCATATGTTAATATCAAAAAACAACAAAAATTTCTAAAATGGTCCAAATTTTGTATATAATAACTTCTTAAATCCTCAATTTATTTTATAGAAAATAATTTGTCTTTCCAAAAAAAATTTTCTAAAAGAATATTTTTCCAATAACTAATTTTCTATCGTTTGATTACAATATTAAATTTTTTTAAAAAAAATTAAAAATTTCAATTTATAAACTATACATATTTAGATTTATAATAATTTCATATTTTTAAAATTTCATTTTTTTAGTATAATCATAAAAATGATAAATTTAATGGTCGCCGATGATTGATGGTGGTCGCTGATGGTCAGTGGTGGCCAGCAGTGGTCATCAATGGCCGCTGATAATAAATATCTATGATTGGTGGATTAATAATTTTGTATTTATATATTTTTTATTACAATAAATATGTCAAAATCTAGAAAATGACTTTTTGTTTAAAAAAGATGAAGTCATTTTTTTTTAAAAAGGCTTATTTTCCATTAATTAAGAAAATATTTTTACTTGATTGATTTTTTGAAATGTTTCAAATATTATAAAATACAAAAATATTATTTTTTGCTAAACAAATGGAGCCAATTTTATTAGATTTTTTATTTACTCAAACCAAAACCAAATCTGATAATTTTGTTTCGTAATATTTAAGAACCAAAGCGAACCATAAAAGACATTATATATATATATATATATATATATATATATATATATATATATATATATATATATATATATATATATATATATATATATATATATATATATATATATATATATATATATATATACATACATATATATATATATATATATATATATATATACATACATATATATATATACATACATATATATATATACATATATATATATATATATATATATATATATATATATATATATATATATATATATATATATATATATATATATATATATATATATATATATATATATATATATATATATATATATATATATAAAAGAAATCAATTAGAGTTTTCCCATCATAATCCTAATAGGTAATATATTCAATTAGGATTTAAGCCCACAGTAGAAAGTCCGAAATACATATCATAAATTTACAATACTTGTGCTGAATCCATTTAGCCTTTTATGATCACTCTTTAATAATGGACCATAATGACATATTTTGGACTATCATGCTAACTCATATTATTTTATAAGACAAAATTCAATATACTCAATAAGGCCAAATTTAATATAATTCTAACATGCTCCCGCTTGGGCACTATTGATTACATAATTTTATATAAAATATTTTATTTGTAGAATGACTCTTGAGTTAGCATACAAAAAATAAAACTTTTATGTGGCCATAATTCAAAATAACATAGTCCTAATTACAGTAATTTGGTACACTAAATAATTAATATTTGAATCATGGCAATCGTTGTATCATTTATAGATACAGGATAATCCATAAGCGAATGTTAATTTATTTATTTACATGAACAATAATGTGTTTCAGTGTGGTGTGAATATTAGTAGTGCTAATTTCATATTTGTCCTTCTTTCAGTCTCTTACAAGACTACATTCATGCTTTACCAAGAAGCTCTTGTAACAATAAACAGTCATGCTTAAGCGCAACTTAAGACTTTATTTAAATCTACAGAGTATCAAATGAATATTTTCAATATTTATATAACATAAATCCATAATGATGATAATTAATATAATATTACATGCAAAAAAACCACAAATAGGGTTACTTAAATATGATATCACAAGGAGTAAAAAAAAAAAATAATTATTTGGTTACAACCAAAATAAAATTCCCACTAATCAAGAATATCAAAAGATTCAATTACACTTATATTTATCACATAAACTTTGAAAACCTCAAGTATAATTGCTTTGGTCATAGGATCAACTGACATATTTTTAGTTGAAATATGATCTACCTCTATCACTTTATTCTTTATCATCTCTTAAATTTTAAGAAATTTTATACGAATATATTTAGAGCCACTGAAGCCTTTATTATTCTTAAAAAAACAAACACCTGCCATTTGATCACAATATATCTTCATTGGTCTAGAAATATAATCAACGACTATAAGTAGCAAAATGGAATGGGTTGTTGTTTCATAACATGCAATATACTCAGTATGTATAGTAGATGAAGCAACAAGAATTTGCTTAACACTTCTCCAATATATAGCTTCACCTACCAAAGTGAAGATGTATCCAGAAGTAGACTTCATCTCATCTTGATAGCCTTCAAAATAAAGAACAGAATAGCCTATTACCTCAAGATCATCAACCTATCTATAAATAAGTATAAAATCTCTAACATGCTTCAAATAGCGCATCACTTTCTTAGTAGAAACCCAATGCTCCTATCCAGGATTTGACATGTACTTGCCAAGCACACTCATTGTAAATGATATATTTGGTATAGTGCACACTTGTGTATACATTAGACTCACCACTGCATTAGAATAAGGCACAATATTCATAGACTACTTCTTAACCTCCTTTTTGGGACATTGATCTTTACTGTACTTATCATCTTTTTGTCATAGGAACATGCCAAGGTTCAAAATTCTCCATATTGAACCACTTCAAAACTTTATTAATATAAGATCTTTAAGAAATTCCAAAACCTTTTAAGATCTATCTCTCAAGGACAAAAGAAGTTTCTCCTAGATCTTTCATATTAAAAGTCTTAGACAATAAAAGTTTAGTCTCATACAATAAGCCCAAATCATTACTAGCAAGCAAAATATCATTAATGTATAAAACAAGGAAAATAAATTTTCTCCATTGTGATGTATGCATTAATCAATTTTATTTTCAACCAAACCAATACCAGCAATAACTTCATTAAATTTAAAATACCATTACCTAAAAGCTTGCTTACGACTATATATCAACCTTTTCAACTTGCACACCATATGTTCCTTCCTAGGAACCTTAAAACCCTCAAGTTGAACCATATAAACTTCTTCATGTAAAATTCCATTCAAAAAGGTGGTTTTCACATCCATTCGATAAAGTTCTAAATTAAAATATGCAACTAAAGCCATAATGATTCTAAAAAAGTCCTTTATAGATATAGGAGAAAAGGTTTCATTAAAATCAATTCCCTCTCTTTAGGTAAAACCCTTTGCTGCTAGCCTTGCTTTAAACCTATCTATTTTCCCTTTGGAATCTTTCTCAGTTTTAAACACCCACTTATAGCCAATATGCTTAAAATGCTTAGGCCATTCTACTAGCTCTTATAATTTATTATAAGACATTGGCTTCATTTCATTATTTTATGTGTTAACCTTTAGATTATAGTTTCTTAGAACACGACCATGTCATTAGGTGTGTACCTGGGCATGTCTGCTTCTGTAAGAAAATTTGAAATTCCACTTTTCAGCATTCTGAAGGACTAGTTGAACACGCCCTTATCCTAAGGTGTGTATATAGGCATGTAGCTTCCTGCCTCCATCAAAATTAAAGCCTTTGCACCCCCTTTTCTTGCAAAAACACTCAACTAAAGATTGAATCACCCAAAAAAAAAAAAAAAAAGGAAAATTAAATAAAACTAAAACAATAATGAGTTGCCTCCCATTCAGCACTTCTTTAACATTGTATTGGCTGGATGGTCATAAATGATTTCTCATTTCAAAACTTGGAGATGAAGTATCTCCTTAACACTTTCTACCTCTCCTCCAAAATACAATTTTAATCTTTGCCCATTCACCTTAAAATCACCCTTTTTAGGTTAAATAAGTTCCATAACTCCATAAGGAAAGACTTGTTTCGCTATAAATGGTGCTGACCATAGATTTCAGCTTACTAGGAAAAAGACTAAGCCGAGAGTTATATAACAAAACCCGATCACCAACATGAAACTCTCGATTTTGCTTGATGTGAGCATTATGCCATCACTTAGTTCTTTTCTTGTACATCCGAGCATTGACATAGGCCATCAATCTCCATTCATCTAGCTCGTTAACCTGCAAATTTCTCTTTTAGCTTGTAAGAGCTAGATCAACGTTAATATGTTTAATTACCCAATATACTTTATGTTCAATTTCAATAAGTAGATGAAAAGCTTTTCCATAGACTAACCTATAGGATGTAGTTCCTAAAGGAGTTTTAAATGCAGCTTTATAAGCCCACAGAGCATCATCTAATTTTTCAGACCAATCTTTTTTATAACGCTCTACAATTCTTTCAAAAATTCTCTTTAACTTCCCATTTGTATTCTCCACTTGGCCACTTGTTTAAGGATGGTAAGGGGTAGCTAACCTATGTATAACACCTAATCTTTTAAGTACTTTTTCAAGTTGTGTGTTACAAAAGTGTGTTCCCTTATCACTAATTATTGCCTTTGGTGTGCCAAACCTGGAAAACAACTTCTTTAAAAACCTAACTACAACCTTAACATCATTACTAGGTAAAGCTTGAGCTTCAAGCCATTTTGAAACATAATCAATAGCCATAAAAATTTATTTATTACCAAAGGAACTAGGAAAAGGTACCATGAAGCTAATGCCCCAAACATAAAAAATTTTACAAACAAGAATACCATTTTGAGGCATTTCATCACAAGAAGAGATATTACCTTACCTCTGATAACGATCACACCCTTATATATAGTGGTAGCTATCTTTGAACAATGTAGGCTAGTAGAAACTCAATTCAAGAACTTTTTGTGAAGTTCTATTAGGCCCAAATGCCTTTTAGCTAGTACTTTATGTCAATGATTTAGTATACTCATAGTTTTCGGACATGCTACACATCTCCTTATGACCTTATCAGCATAAATTCAAAATAAGAAAGGATCCTTCCAAAAGTAATATTTTAAATTAGCAAAGAATTTCTTCTTTTATTGAAATGTGAGTCCTTTTTGGAGTATCCTACAAGCAAGGTAATTTACAAAATTAGCAAACCAAGGAATTTCATAGTTAAAAGTACTTACCTTACTTATCATGACGCATAACTACTCATCCAAAAAACTATTGTTGATAACTTCTTCCATGAGCTTTTCCAGATGAGGATTCTCAAGGCGAGAAAGATGAATCGCCGTAAGGTTCTCCGCACCTTTCTTGTCTCAAATTTCCAAATCAAATTATTATAATAACAACACCCATTAATCAATCTCGGCTTAGCATCTGTTTTGGACAAGAGATAGTGCAGAGCTGAGTCATCTGTATATGCAATTACCTTGGACAAGATCAAATAAGATTGAAACTTGTCAAATATAAACACTATGGCTAGCATTTCTTTCTTCATAGTTGTGTAATTATCTTGAGCAACTGTCAAGGTTTTGCTAGCATAATAGATGGGTTGAAAGTGCTTGTCTCTTTTTTGCCCCAAAATTGCACCAACTATGCAATCACTTGCATCACACATTAACTTAAAGGGCAAATTCCAATATGGTGCCATTACTATAGGTGTATTTATGAGCTTTTTCTTTAAGGTATTGAAAGCATGTAGACACTCATCATCAAACCAGTACTCCACATCTTTCTCAAGTAAACTGGTTAGGGGCCTAGCAATCTTAGAGAAATCCTTGATGAATCTTCTAGAGAACCCCTTATGCCTTAGGAAACTCTAAATTGCCTTAATCAAAGTGAGTGGTGAAAGCTTCTCAATTATTTCAATCTTTGCTCGATCCACCTTAATTCCCATATTCGTGATTTTGTTTCCTAACACAATTCCTTCTTGCATCATAAAGTGACATTTTTCGTAATTCAAAACCAGATTGGTTTCTTCACATCTAGCTAGCACTCTCTTTAAATTCTCAAGACAACCTTCAAATGAGTCACCACGCATTGAAAAATCATCCATGAAAATCTCTATGTTGTCCTCAACCAACTCATAAAAAATGGCCATCATACATGTTGAAAGGTAGCTAGTGCATTGCATAATCCAAATGGCATCCTTCGATATGCAAAAGTCCTATAAGGGTAGGTGAATGTTGCCTTCTCTTGATCTTCGAGGGCTATGGGAATCTAAAAATACCCAGATAATCCATCAAAGAGATAATAGAATTGATGCTCAGAGAGTCTCTCTAACATCTGATCAATGAAAGCAAGTGGAAAGTGATCTTTTCCAGTAGCATCATTCAACTTCCTATAGTCAATGCATACCCTCCATCTTGTGATGGTTCTTGTAGGAATCAACTTATTGTTTTCATTAGGCACTACAGTCATGCCCTCTTTCTTCGATACCACCTAAACTGTACTCACCCAAGAGCTGTTTAGAATAGGTTAGATAATTCTCGCATCAAAAAGCTTGATCACTTTAGCTTTTACCACATCCTTTATCTTAAGATTGAGATGCCTTTGGGGTTATACCAAAGGTTTATATTCTTCTTCCATCAATATTTTATGGGTGCAAAAAGAAGGACTAATGCCCTTGACATCCGCAATTTTCCATGCTATAGCCTTCTTATGTTTTCCCAAGACCTCTAATAACCTTGCCTTTTATGCCCTCGACAAGTTAGCATTCACAATCACAAGCAACTTAGACTATTCCGCCAAGAAAGCATACTCCAAATTAGAAGGTAGTTGCTTGAGCTCCAAACTTGGTGGGTCAATAATGGATGGTTTCATTCTTTCACTCCTGGGCATCTCTATATGTTGAAATGCCTTGATCTTCTTCAATGGCTCGATAGCCTTAAGATAGGCCACATCCACAATAGTCTCAGGTGTCTCAATATCTTTCTATCCCTACATAAGACACAACTCCAAAGGATCCTTGTGAATAATGTTAGAAATAAAATGCACAGTCTCAAGATTAGTTACATCATTACATGCATCCACATCTTTAAGTGCAAGTGGGTGTTTCATAGCATTGGATATTTATAAAACCATTTGCTGATTCCCTACCCTAAGCATCAACTTACCATCTTGCACATCAATAATAGCTCTAGTAGTAGCTAGAAATGGTCTACTTAGGATAAGTGACACATCAACATCCTCATCAATATCCAATGTTGCCAAATCCTTAGGAAATATAAATTCACCAACCTTAATTGACACATCCTCAACTATAGCCTTAGGGTAAGTGATATATCGATCAGTTAATTGAATACTCATACGTGTTGGTTTAGGTTCACCTAGACTTAATTTTTTGAACATTTTGTAGGGCTTAACATTAATGCTAGCCCCCAAATCAACTAGTGCCTTATTAATCTCCAAACTACCTACAAGCAAGGGATAGTAAAACTCCTTGGATCCTTGAGTTTTTCAGGTAACTTCTTTTAAATGATTACTGAGCACTCCTCAGATAGTTGAACCATTACACCTCTTCAAGTTTCCTTTTGTTAGAAAGCAACTCCTTAAGAAATTTAGCATACTTCAGTTTATGCGAAAGAACTTCCACAAAAGGAATATTAATATGCAATTGTTTAAAGAGTTTGAGAAACTTATTGAATTGTTCATCCATTTTTTCCTTCTTCAACCTCACAAGGTATGGAATGCGTGGTTGAAGCTCCTTAACCACAGGTGTAGGATCTGCTTTCTCTTTCTCATTAACCTCCTCATCCTTGGCACCATCATCTTTAATTATTAATTTCCCATTTTGCTTCTCAAGAGCTTTCAAATCCTTCCCACTTCTCAATGTAATGGCATTGAGTTGCTCTTTAAGATTCGCTTCAGTATTGCTGGGCAAACTACCTTAAGATTTTTCAGATAGTGCTTTTGCAATTTACCCAACCTGATTCTCCAGATTATGAATAGAAGCCTGTTGGTTCCTTAGAGCTATCTCTGTGGTTTGAAATCTAGTCTTTGAAGCTACAATAAATTTTCCCAACATCTCTTCCAAATTGCTTTTCTTCTCTTGCTGAGCTTGCGATTGAAATCTAGGTGGAGGTTGCACATTGGACTGGTTATTCCAAGAGAAATTTGGATGATTCCTCCAACTAGGATTATAGGTATTGCTGTATGGATTATTTTGCTATCTTGGCACATTACCTATACAGTCCACTTGCTCGGGCTTGGCAAAATTGTTCTCAATATGGCAATCTTCACTTTGATGTCCTCCCTCACATCATTCACAATACATAACCTGGGTAGGCTTACCTGATAAGGCTATGTGTCAATCTTTTTATTCATAGCCTCAATTTGAGCCACTAAAGCTACCACAGGATCCACTTGATGAACACCAGCAGTCCTGGTTCTTCTTAGGTCTTAAGTGGGTTGCCTTTGGTAATTAGTAATTGCCATGTCCTCTATCAAATCCCTAGCTTGCCTCGATGTCTTGTTATTAATCGAACTCAGCAACTGCATTAATTAGTTGCTTACTTACATAATTTAAACCATTGTAAAAAACTTGAACTTGCAACCAAAGAGGTAAGCCATAATATGGACACTTTCTCAGCAAATCCTTGAATCTCTCCCAAGTATCATACAAAGTCTCAATGTCATTTAGTATAAAAGAAGAAATATCATTCCTTAACTTCACCGTCTTACAAGGAAGGAAGTATTTTTCCAAAAATTTTTCAACCAAACCCTTCCAAGTAGTAAAAGTGCCAGTAGCAAATGATTTCAACCACCACTTAGGTCAATCCTTCAGTGAAAATGGAAACAACCTCAACCTAATTGCATCATCGGAAACTCCATTGATCTTGAATGTATCACAAATTTCCAGAAAATTTGCCCAATGTGCATTAGGATCTTTATCAGGAAATCTATCAAATTGATAGGACTTCTGAACCATCTAAATAGCATTTGGTTTGATCTCAAAATTATTACTAGCAACTGTCAGTCTCTTGATACTGGAATCTACCCTAGTAAGAGTAAGCCTAGTATAATTTGACATTGTTCTTTGGTCTCTGTCTCCTATTATTTCAACCTCTTTTTGCTCCTCAACCTTCTTAACCACAACTGGCTCTCTTTCCTTCAAACTCTTATGCAAAATTCTTTCTATTTCAAGATCTATCAAGTCACCTAAAATATAAAAGACTAAGAATAATATTTAGAAACCAAAAACAAAGAACTAAAGCAATAGTCTCTATTATTTTGCTAATATTATATAAAAGTATCCCCGGCAACGGTGCCAAAAACTTGATGTTGGCTTTATACTTCCCTTATGTTAATAAACTCTAAGTCTATTGCACCCTAGTTACAGGTAAGTGTACCTATCTTTTGGGTAGTATAACACAAAAGAGGTTGATCCCACAAGGAACCTATATAAGTATTAGCTCAAACATTAACTATTATTTAGTAAATCAAATTACAAGGAAAACTAAAATTAAAGTATATTAATTAAGTGCACTAAATTAACAAAATCAATGGAAAAGAATCAATGAGTTAATTACCCAGATAGAAACTCCCCCTAGCTCCTCATGTATTTTATGAATTACAGAATCAATCAAATCAAACAATGAATCAAGTTGGCAATCCTAAAAGTAGAATTAAACGTTTCTCAAGTGAATTAATTCCCTTTTTCTTAAGCAAATTAAAAAGAATCTCTTCTTATTCAATTGGTTAGGCAAAGCATTAAAATCAAGGAATTAAAGCCAAAGGATTTTGTAACCTATCTCTAGTGTTCCAAGCAATCCCCAATATTCATGAGTGATCATATCAAATTAAGGGTATCTCCATTCCTTAATAAGAAATCAAGTATCAAATTAACAAGCTAATAATTGTTAATCAGACTTTATCAATATAAATCATGACTATAACTCAACCTAGGGATGATTTAATTGAAACCCAATCATTTAATCCATACAATCAAAACTAGGGTTGTCCCATCTACATAAATAGAGTTTAGTTCATGGTAAATTTAAAGAATAATGAACAAGAAAGAAGGCAATGAAAAATCAAATAATCCATAGATAAGTTTTTAAAAATCTTCTCTTCGATCTTGAATCACCCACTTCAAATCCACTTGAATCTTGTTCTTCCTTTTGCTTTTAGATGTGATCTCTTCCTTTCTTTTAAAAAAGTTCTCAAGAAGTAAAACTCTCCAAAAAGATCAGAATCCCCCTAATATTCTCTTTGAAACATCTTTTAAAGATGCTTTTTTTTCTCGACACCGCCTAGAACACACCCATGTTCCAAGGCGTGTTGGCATTTATCTTCGTATGAAATTCAAGTCTTCAACATAGGCTACAATACACCCAAGAAAATGGACAGGATGTTCAATATGCCTTAGTATATACCTGTGTTCCTGGGCATGTTAATCACTGCATTTTTGAGTTTTTACCCAAAATTCATCAAATTTGCTTTTTAGCTTTGCAATTTCCAAACAATTTGATCTGTGGCCTCCAAATTAGCTAATTCCCTCAAAATACTTTGATAAACCACTTAACAAACAAATTAAACTCAATTTAATGATAAATCACTGTAAGAACAAGGCGTAAAATCTAATTAAATATGCACTTATCATTCATCATCCATAGCCTTCTTTTATGCATCACATTATGAACTATGCATCGCTTCACTATAAATAATTGGATCTAGCACTTGTCCAATATCATAATCTCTCTCTCCCAAATAGACTTCATAATCATAAGATATAATAGGTCTCCTTTGTTTATTTGATCTAACAGGCACATCTTCTACTAGTGGCAGTATAAGCTCCTCCATTTAGGAACTTTTAGTGGTCGATCCCTTTCTAATTCTCTAGTTTCAAGTTGATAGACAACTCACTCATGTAATATAGGAAGAGAAACATAGTCATTTGGAGGTGTAACACCAACATTAGCATTGAGATCCTCATCACAAACATCAAATTCCAAAAACTTAGCATTGATGGATTCAACAATTTTGTGCCTCGATTAAAACAATAAAACATATAACCTTTAGACCAATCTAGATAACCTATGAAGTAACAATAGGAGTTTTTGGATCAATCTTCTTTTCAAAAGGGTTATAAATTTTAACCTTAGCAGGACAACCCTAAATATGAAAATGATTAAGACTGGGCTTACGATTTGTCTACAATTCAAAAGGTGTTTTAGGTACATATTTATTGGGTACTTTATTTAAAATATAAAGGGCAGTCTTAAGGGCTTCACCCCAAAGGTGTCTAGGCAAATTGCTCCTAACCATCATGGATTGAACCATGTCCATGAAAGTACAATGTCATCTCTTCGCCACACCATTTTGACAAGGGGCACGTGCATAGTACATTAGGCAAGAATCCTATAGTCTTTTAAATACTTGGCAAATGGTCCCATACATTGTGCATCATATTTGCCATAATATTCACCATAACCTAGTCAAATCTCACAATCTTGATACCTTTTTCTAATTGCTTTTTAACTTCATGTTTGAAAATTTTAAACATTTTAAAAGTTTTTGATTTTTCTTTAACTAAATAAACATGGTTATAATGAGAAAAAATTATCAATAAAGGTTATAAAATATGAATGACCAAACAAAGTAGGAGACATAGGGCCACTAATGCCCATGTGAATAATCTTTAAAAGATTTTGACTATGAGTGGATCCCTTTCTTTTAGTTTTTTTTTTTCAGTTTTCCTCTTCAAATAGTCAACACAATTTTCAAAATCAGTTTTACCAAGAGGAGATAAAATTTTATCTTTCATAAGCCTTTCAACTCTTTCTTTAGAAATATGACCTAAACGGTTATACAACATGAAAGATTTTTCTTTGGTCAAAGGTCGTTTATAAATTGTTTTATCAATATGCATGGATAAAAAATTATTTTGAGATAGAGACAATTTGTATAAATTATCACAAAGATAAGCATGACCCACAAGAGATAAGTTAAAAGACAATTCAATTTTTCCTAAACCAATATAAAAAAAATAACCATTTGCATCAAGTTGTCTAATTGAAAACAAATTCCGTCTAATAGACGGTACATAGCAAATATTTTTTAGAACAATATTAAAGCTAGAATCTAAAACTAAAGTAATATCTCCTATGAGTTCAACTTTGACTTTAACTCCATTTCCTATAATAAAAAACTTTCAATTTCCCTTAGCTTTCATTTGTTTATCAACCCCTTCAAAGTATTACAAACATGAACAAATGTTCCAGCATCAATCCACCAAGAATCAATGGGAACATCAACTAAATGGGAGTCAAAACAAACGTAAGCAAGAGAATTACCTTTGTTATTCTTTTTTAATTTTGCAAAGGTAATTCCATGGGGATCCCGAATCAACCTAAATCCCTGGCCCAATAATTTCCCTGAAACAGTAAATACTTGACCCCTAGTAAAATTTCTAAATTGATTTGAACAGGTTTGAGCAGTTTGGTATAGTTCTAGATACTCATGTATACCTATATCGAGAAACATCTCAAACTATATTTGAACTGGACCGAATTGATATAACTGATCTCTGAAATAAACAATTATAATTAAGTAGAATCTAACATTAATAAAGTTGAATTCAATATTAATACTATCGAATTTGAAATTAACTTAGTTAACATATGATTATATTGTATTAGTGAGTGGTTTTGTTCTAAAAAATGTAAAATATATATATATATATATATATATATATATATATATATATATATATATATATATATATATATATATATATATATATATATATATATATATATATATATATATATATATATATATATATATATATATATATATATATATATATATATATTATTGATAATGAAATGTAAAATACAATACAATGAATCTCTAAATTATTTTCAATTATGGAGATTGGAGAGAGTGGTCCTAAAAGAATAGAGAATTGCTTTATTTTATTTTATTTTATTTTTCCATGAAGTCGTTTGTCAAGCAATAGTCATAATATGTTTAGGTATTCAATATGAATGACTAAAATTACAATTTTCAAAATTTTTTAAATTATCTTTTTGTTAAGGTGGAATTCAACTTTATTAAGCTGAATTCCATTCCGTACAAAGTTGAAGTCAATCCAAATTTGACTTTATACAATGTCGAATGAATAATTTTTAATAAGGACTGTCCAATATTAATGTTAAAATGTCAATGAATTACATAAAGTTTAATAAAATTAAAATATACATTCAATAAAATAATGAATAATGTACTTGGAA
This sequence comes from Reutealis trisperma, assembly GCA_947687605.1. Lineage (NCBI taxonomy): Eukaryota > Viridiplantae > Streptophyta > Magnoliopsida > Malpighiales > Euphorbiaceae > Reutealis > Reutealis trisperma. Next base: position 214,217 of record CANTUT010000446.1, read on the forward strand.
TAACATTCAAATATACATTTTTTTGACATTGGCTTGCTCAATTTTTTCTTCCTCCATTGCAACACAATAAATAGTTGTAGCCATTTAAGGCCTCAGTTTCAAAGGATCTTTGACTACAATCTCATTTAATGATATACCAAGGGTATAATATTCTATCCACTTCAGTGTAGAAATACCATAATCACCAGACCCACATTTTTGTTATGGGAGATCTTGTTCGACTTTAATATCCAACATTCTATTTTCTGCGCAGCCTGCATGCCTAATTTTGTGGTAATCAATGCAAGCATGAAGCCCTGGCATAGTTGTCGCTAGCCATTTTACAGAGTTGAGCAACCATTGGTTAGTTTTCATGGAGTTGTATATATACACAACTTCATTTTGCAAATCCAGTCTAACCATAATCCAGTAGCTACGTCTTATATTGCAAAGTAAAAGAGCTTGATCAACATCAACAAAACTTTAGCCATAATTGATGTTGTCAGCACTGTATACCCTTAAAGCCAATGAATCAAAAATATAATTCTCACTTTTATCATTCGATAATGACTCCAATGCTTGCTGGATTACAAATTTACATAAGTTTATGTTATTCACTCTACAGTAAAGTAATTAAATTTATAAAAAAAAAAATTATTTCAGACTCATAGCAAACGTCCTAATGATGAATGCAATAGTTTTTAATTTATCATCAGGCATGGAGTACATTATTTTCTTCAAAATGTGCATGTACCAATCCATATGCTACTCAATAATTAATTCATATCAGTACACTATATAATTAGGTATAATGTAATAGGATTCGACCTTATTGTATAGTCTATTTCAACATTGATAACAAGAAATTCGACTTTGATGAAGTCAAATTCATCATGCTACAGTCGAATAAAGATCTTGATACAGTCGAATTCGACTACGATACAATCGAATTTGATAATAATGAAAAAAAAATTTGACATATTAAAGTTAATTTCGACCATTCAAAGGTCGATATTTGGATCTATTGATATCGAATTTGACTATATGAAGGTAGAATTCCTTAACATTACATATTAAAGCTAACAAAATAATAAAAATAATTACTATATACTGTTGTTTTGAGCCAGCTATCTTTTTTCATAAAATGCTTAAAAAAATCCTTTATTAATGTTATTGTAATTTCCTTTTAATTTTTTTGGTTTTTGTATGGAGAGCCATCTATCCATTTTTTACTCCTATTGATCATAGAAAAAAAACTTTTTCTACAAAAATGAATCAAAACTAAAATCAAAATTGCAAGGAGCTTTGCTTGAAGATTTTGGTTTTTTACAATTTAAATCTTCTTAACTATACACCAATTGCCGCTTTACTAGCTGTGATTTTGGTGGGCTGACCTCTATGATATCATCAGCAATCATATGTATAAGAGGCAATGAATCAATTGGAACTACTGCTCAGATAATTTGTTGATATTCACATACATTGGCCAACTCTTTTAGGCCATCAGGAGATGATTCTTCTTTATAAGGCTCATAGGAAGATGTAATTTTGTTAACTACATTGTCTAGGTCTGTCTCATTATCAGCTTCATTAACAATCTGACTCTTTTGATTAACTTCTTTAGTAGACTTAAAATCTTCTTTAAAAGACCTAAAATCTTCTTTAGTATTTGATTTATGTTGTTTATTTGCCTCATCTTCATGATCTTGTTTAAAATCTTTATTATCTTATTTATTTGCCTCTTCTTCATCAGTTGATTTATGTAGTTTCTGGTCTAACTGATCCACCACATCCTTTAAGCCAACCATTCGCAAATCCATTTTATTGTGATAAGAATTTAAATGATCATCGATTTTCTTATAATGATCATCTAAATTCTTCATCATTGCTTTAGCAAAATCCCTCATTTTATTATCCATCATCTCCTCTAATGATAAAATTTTATCATCAATACTCTTCAACATCTTTACCTCAAAATCTTTTAATTTACTGTTAATATATTCCTCAAAATCTTTTAATTTATTATCAAATTTATTCTTCTCATTATTCATAATTTTTTCCTCCTTTCTCTCTACAAAACTAAACTTTAATGGATCATTCTCATCTTTATCTTCTTCTTCCTCATCAATTTTTTCTTTTTCTTCCTCATCTTTTTCATCCTCATCTTCCTCTTCTTTTTCTTCAGCCTCACCTCTAACTTCCTTTACTTCTTTTTCTTTATTAATACCAAAAAAAAAGAGTCCATATTTTCTTATTTCTTCAACTGTTTTATCAATTTCCTTAATACTTATATTTTTTAATAATTTAAAAAAAGAATTATTCTCTAGGGTGGCTTGTTTAATATTATTGAATAGTTTCCACTTAACATTCTTTGTTATACCTAGCTGGAGATCTGCACGTCTCTTAAACAATTTACTTTCCTCTAATTCATGTTCAATCTCACAAGCAAACATCTACAATATTATAATTATATAGCATACCAGCCCTATGTTGAAAAGTTAACTAACCTTACATATATTTTAAGGTCGAATTCGACTTTAGTAAGGTCAAATTCAACATTAGTAAAGTCAAATTTGACCTTACTAAAGTTATATAATACTAATTCATTGTAGTAAATTATTCAACTTTTAATGCAAATAGAATATTACCTAGAATACTATCGGGAAACCTCTGATCAAATATGTCCTCTTATTTGTTTCCTTTGATTTTGGTTGCTACTACATCTCATTTGCTATACATAACTTAACAAATTGGACAGTTGACTTGAATGCCCAATCTCCCTAAAGAAACTGATTCAACTGACTCAAGTTTCCTGCCAATTCTAATAGCTTCAAATCAATATTTGATGTCACCTGCCTAGAAACAACCTATGTGAATAGCAATAGTAATGCAACAACCACCATATCTAAATCTGAGGTTTCACATCCGATCTTTTCAAAACACTTCATTCACATGACTATATGTCAAATCCATAGCCCTGATAAGGCTATGCATGAATTTCTTCAAATGATACTCGCATCTCACCTAAAACAACATTATTAAGTGGAGATTCACTATCTCCAAACTTCAGACCTACTATCAAGGCAAACTCCTCCCTCCCAAACTTCAATTTTTTTTCCACCAAATTTGAAGTACATGGAATCTTCCTCATCACTACCTTTCTCCATTTGCCTTAACAATATGCTGTGTACAAGTTGTTTACTCCACTTTCCTATTTGCAAATTCGGAAGATGGCCAAAGGCAGTTTCTTTTAGCAATTTTATTTGTGTTTTAGTAAGCTTTTTATTTATTGAAACAATCTTATCTTCTAGATAAAAATACATTCAAATTTTGGCGAAAAAGTATTCCCTATCAGAACCAATGAAAACCATGCTATCCTATATGATGAATAAAATGAATTCATAAATCATATATATATATATTTTAATGAGATTAAATGAAGTGCTATGCTATCTAAGTTTATTAAGCTGGAATTCAAACTTAGTAAAGTCAAAATCGACATTAATGATGATTTATTCAACCTTAATAAGGTGAGAAAGTCAACATCATTAAAGTTGAATTCGATAATAATAAGGTAAAATTCCTGCTCAATATTGTGGAATTCAACTTTTATAAAATGGAAGACTAATTTTGACTTTAAAAATGTCAAATTTGACTTTAATAAGGTCGAATTCGACTTTCACAATTTTCAATTTGATATTATTAATTTGATTCAACTTTAAACCCTAATATATAAAACTGAAAATTTGCAAACATTTTCTATCTAGCGAATGAAAACATAATATAACAAGAAATACATGCAAAAGCTTAAAGTACTTAAGACTTATTCTATGTTTTACTATCAAGATAGGGTTTCTTTTCTTTAGGGTCAGACATCCTTTTTTGGTGATTTTCCACTTTTGCATGACCTAGCCATTTGTCAGAGAATAATGGAAATTAGGAATAGAAAATGGGAGAAAAATTCAAAGAAGAACAGAGAAAACCCAAAAGAATGGAAAGGTATGAACTTTATTGTACGAACTGAGGACGATAAAATGGAAATGAAATGTCGAGTTCTTTGATTCTACTATATTCCAAAAACTACCACCAACTTGCTAGATGACACTTGTAGATAGGTTGAAAGTATAAAATGATGTTTTTTATTTTCAATTTATAACATATATAATATTAATATTTGAGTAACTATTTACCTTCGCCATTCGATTATAATTGGGCGATTGAATACTACGTCATTTTAATCTAAGCTATGCGTATTGTGGTTTTAATTAACCTAATAAATTTATCACTCCCTCATTATTAGGATTTAGGAGGAAGATAATAAGAAAATGTTAACATAAAACACCATAGTATTTATTTATAAGGTCTAACACTATTGAAATCAACAACACTAATATTAATTCACAAAGTATAATCCAATAATATTATGTTATTAATATATTAATGAAAAATATAAAATTAGTAACAACCATGATTACTTGATCTTGATTAGTTATAAATTCATATCAAGTTAAAATAATTTAATAGGCTAATAGCCTAATAGTATATTCAATTCATATCTTGAATTTGATCAAAGTATATATTATACCACAATTAAAGTCAATTTTATTATCTTGATATCAAATTTGATTCATGAAAATTTTAAATGATTGAATTCTTCATTATTACAGTCGAATTCGATAGTATTTATGTCGAATTCGACTGTATTATTGTCAAATTTGACGTTTTGAATAATAAAGCTAAGCTAATAATACTATGCCATTTTATGTTATAGTGAGGCTTTAATGTAGTCTAAAATATATATCAATAATATTTAATTCAACATTGTAAGTTATAAAGTTGACAAATTTGAATGTAATAGTGAATATTAATTAAACTATACCTAAATAGTCAATAAGGTTGAATTCATCATTAATGACTTGAATTTGATTGAATATATTTTAATGACGTAAGATTAATATCTACCTTAAACATAGGTTTCAAATAATCATTGATCATTTATCAATGAAACCCTATCCCCTAACTTGAACCCTAAATCGTTAAACATAAATCATATAACCTAAACCCTAACACTTTTGAAATCAACCTTAATATATATTCACAAAATATAATCCAATAATATTATGTTATTAATATACTAATGAAAAGCATAAAATTAGTAACAATCATGATTACTTGATCTTGATTAGTTATAAATTCATGTCAAGTTGAAATAACTTAATAAGCTAATAGCCTAATACGATATTCAATTTATATCTTGAATTTGCTCAAAGTATATATTATACCATAATTAATGTCAAATTTATTAGCTTGATATCAAAGTTGATTCATGATAATTTTAAACGGTTGAATTCTTCATTATTACAGTCACATTCAATAGTGTTTATGTTGAATTCGACTTTATTATTGTCAAATTCGACATTTTGAATAATAAAGCTAAGCTAATAATACTATGCCATTTTATGTCAAAGTGGGAATTTAATGTAATCTAACATATATATCGATGATATTTAGTTCAACCTTGTAAGTTGTACAGTTGACAAATTTGAGTGTAACAGTAAATATTAATGAAATTATACCTAAATAGTCAATAAGGTTAAATTCATCATTAACGATTTGAATTTGATTGAATATATTTTATTGAAGTAAGATTCATATCTAACTTAAACATCTATTTCAAATAATCATTGATCATCTAACAATGAAACCTTATATCTTAACCCTAAATCATTAAACATAAATCCTATAACCTAAACCCTAATACTATTGAAATCAACCTTAATATATATTCATAAAGTATAATCCAACAATATTATGTTATTAATATGTTAATGAAAAACATAAAATTAGTAACCATTATGATTACTTGATCTTGATTAGTTATAAATTCATGTCAAGTTGAAATAATTTAATAGGCTAATAGCCTAATACTATATTCAATTCATGATGATTTTAAACAGTTGAATTCTTCATTATTATAGTCAAATTCGACTATATTATTATCGAATTTGATGTTTCAAATAATAAAGCTAAGCTAATAATACTATGCTATTTTATGTTACATTGAGAGGCTAAACGCTACATCATTTTAAGCTATTTTAAGCCAAGCAATCCTAAGCTAATTTGATGATTAAATACTATGCAATTTTGCTTAGACTTATTCAAATTCTGACAACAACAAGAACAATAATAATAATAAAATAATAATAATAATATAATGCTTGATTATTGAATATTGACATGTGGATGAATTATCTTAATGTTATAAAACCTAAAATACAACCGTAGTTATGAGTTTGGCCGCCTATTAGAGAAAGAAAGTATTTCATTTTTTGCCCTTTTTATCTTCAAGCTTGTTGTTCTCTTCTTTCTAGTCTATAACCCTAACCCTAAATCATGTCACTAACACTGCCATATCACAGAAATCTCAAAATTATCAACTAGGAGTAGCTATTACAATTGAAGAAAATTATAATCGGCATTTGAAATCAAAGAAAGAGAAAAAAAGTTCGAGGTAACAATTAAATTTAAACTAACATATTAAGATTTATGACAGTACAGAAAATATGATAGTTAAAAGTTAAAACAAATACTAAAATGTAACTGCTAGTTTTTTATATTGGGTATTTGTATAAGTTATTGAAGTCAAATGCCTGGAGCATGGCTAAATCTCTTACCTATTCTCAGTTTAAGAATTCACAACTTCACATTTCATAATCTCAAAAAGTATTGTATTCATTATTAGCAAACAGTATATAAATGGACTCTAGTTCATCAATGCTAATGAGATCTAACTTTGATAGGGGACATAAAGGAGGTAGAATCTACAATCATGTGAATGGAAGTTTGATTAAATTTAGAAATCAATGGTGTAACTGTGAAAGAAAGGTTATGATTAAGATATCAGAGTCTCATAGGAACCCTAATAAATTATACTTTTATTGTGATAGTTATAAGTTTTACAAGTTTTGAAAGCTCGATATAAATGAATTTAACATATTGGAGTTGGTTGCTTTTATCATGAACATGCAAAATGATAAAGTCAGTGAATCTACATGGAATGGATATGTCATAAGTAGTAGTTGTAGATTTATGATTGTTATCCTATGTTTAATCTTTGTACTTTTAGCATTTTTAGGTGTCAAAGTATTTAGTATCTAATGTATTTTTATTATGAAATGAAATGATATGGAATATTTTTTATAATAAGGTTCATCTAAACGTTAATAAGGTCATATTTGACCTTAATAAGGTCAAGTTAGATTTTAAGTAAGATCAAAGTCGACTATAATAAAATCAAATTTGACTATATTAAAGTTGAATTTGACTATTAAAGTGTCAAATTTGACTATATTAAAGTTGAATTCGTCTATGTTATGGTCATATTCGACCATATTATGGTTGATTTTATTGTATCTTTTTTATTCCATCAAATTTATTTTTTTATTGGACTATATTAATAATTATTTTTATTGGATTGTTATGTATCATTTGTTGTAATTGGAAATGACAAAGAACCCTACCAAGAGAAACCCTAACACCAGAAGAGGGGTTGGTGGAAAGATAACAACATCAAGTAGAGGCCATGATAGAAGGACACCAGCAGCAAGAATAGGCATTGGTGGAAGTACACAAGATGTGCCACTAGTTGGTTAGCAATCCATATCCAACACTGTTAATTCAATTTCATCTCTTGCAATAGTTCCAAGTCAAATATTTTCTAATGAAGTTAGTGGAACTGATGATGATCATTATATGCAAATTGATTTTGGGAATTACCCAGAAGGTAATACAGTTGACACTTTATTGCTTCTCCTAGTAGTAAAAGAACTAGTTCTGATATTTGGAATCATTTTAAGAAGTTGTATGACAATGAGGGAAATGAGACTGGGAAGGCTAAGGATGTGTGGTCTAAAAAGGATTATCAAGGGAAAACTGCACTTTTGGCCTTCGGAAACACTTGAGGGAAACTTGTAGGAAGTTTCTAATTCAAGATAAAAAAAAAAAGTACTAGTTGAGTTATATAGGTGTGGAAAAGATGAGAGTTAGAGTATACTGACTTTTAAAGAAGCAATCTTATAAGGAAAAAAGGTTGACAACTTGGACTTTTGACCGTCAAGCTTCTATGGAAGCATTAGTTAAAATGATAATTAGAGATGAGTTAGCATTTAGATTTGTTGAGAGACTTGGGTTTTGATATTTTATGGAAACAATTTGTCCAGAGTTTATCATTCCTTTTAGGTTCACTATAGCTATGGACTTTTATAACTTTTTTGTCAGTGAAAAGTAGAAATTAAAAGCATTCATTATTAGTAATTGTCAAAGAGTTTCTTTAAAAATTGATACATGGATAAATATTCAAAACATGTCTTATATGTGTTTGACTATTCATTTTATTAACAATGAATGGAATTTGCAAAAAAAAAAAAATCTAAATTTTTGTGTTTTTAAGAGTCATAAGGGAGCGAATATTGAGAATGCAATTGAGTTTTGCATGGAAGAATGGGGGATCAGTAAAGTAATGTGCATAACTATTGATAATGCATCAAGCAATGATATTATTGTGCCTGTGTTAAAAAAAATTGTTGAAAAAAGATGCATTTATTTTTTGTGAGGAAACATTTCATATAAGGTGTTATGCTCACATCCTTTAATTGATTGTAAGGGATGGGATGGAGTTTGTCTTAAAGGTAAGATCAGAGATTTGATAGTGTACATTAGGAGCACTTTATAAAGAAAGGAATAGTTTAGGGAGTGGCGTGATAAACCTAAGATCACCAGTGAAGCATCATTGTGTTTTTTGTCTAACAAGGTGGAATTCCACCTATCACATGTTACAAACTGTAATAGGGTATCAAACAGTATTTGAAAAGATGTAAGAGGTAGATCACAAGTTAATAATCGAGTTTGGTGAGGAGTTACCTGATGAATTTGATTGGAATAATGTAAGGAGAATTACTAGGTTCCTAAACAAAATTTATGTTACATGCAAAATTTCTAGAACTCTATACTTTACCTCTAATTTATACTTTCCTAAAATTCTTAAAATACTTAGAGAGTTAGAGGTCTGTGAAAGTAGCGCCAATTTTGTGCTTGCATTTATGAGCAGTCACATGAAAGCCAAATTTGACAAATACCGAGGTAGTTTAGATAAAATGAATGTTATACTATTTGTTGCATTGGTGTTAGATCATAGGTATAAAATGAAGTACCTAAGGGTCAAGTACAATGATCATTATGGTGAGCTTAAGGAATCAAAACTTGTATCTAGGATAAAAAGGGCTCTCAAGGATATGCTTGATGATTACAAAGTAAAGGATGATCAAATAAGATCTAGCACATCAATGTCCTCTACTCATCTCACAGTTGATGACATAACAAATGATGATATTGATCCATATTTTATTCAAAAAGCAAGGCAAAGTAGTATGATTATGAAATCTAAAGTAGACATATATTTAGAGGAAATGAAGGAAATATTTGTAGTTGATTTCAATCTCCTAAGATGGTGGAAAATAAATATAGTGAGGTTCCCTATGCTATCTAAGGTTGCAAGGGATTTGTTGGCTATATATGTTCAACTGTGGCAAGTGAGTTAGCATTTAGCACTGATGAGAGGATGTTAGACTAATTTAAGAGCTCTTTGACTCTTACCATTGCTAAGGTGCTAATTTGCTGCCAAAACTGGCTAAGAGATAACAATTAACAAATTATTCTTGAAGAAACACTCTCAGAACTTGAAAATTGGGAAGATGGTATATTTTTCAAAATATTTACGATGTAATCTCATTTAAATATATATTAATTTCTTCACAATAAGAAATTTGATTGATTCAAATTTACATTTAAGATATTTTGAAAGAATCAGAAATAATAGAGAGTGTGGTTCCAAGAAGCCTTATTGATATTTGATTATCATGCTGATTGCTGAATTATGTGAATCAATATTTAATGTTTATTGTTAATTTGATATATTTAATTTGACCTTATTAAGTTTAAAATTGACTTTAATAGTGTTGAATTCAATTGTATATATATCTTTTTTGACCTAAATTAGGTGAAATTCAACCTTATTAAGGTCTAGTTCGACCATAATGATGTCAAATTTGACCTTAATACAATTGTGCCTTTTGAAATCATATCTTTATTTTTCTTCTTTATTTGTTTTACTTGGAGATTTATCTACTGATTTTGTGTTACATTTATGCTAGCCTTGTCTGCTGGTCTAATGCTGTTATTTCGATTACCTTATGCTGTTGTTTCCTTCCTTAATGTATGCCTGCCTGTTTACTAAATGCCTGCCTCCTGTTTCTTGCCTGCCTATTATCTCATGGTTGTCTATTGTCTCATTTCTTCAACAATTCATGGGAAAGGATTGAATGTAATGTTTAAAAAATGGAATATTGAATTATATTATTAAAAAATTATATAATGTGTGACTGTAACTTTGTAATACTTTAATAAACTAAGAATAAACTCTTATAGTTCTATTAATGCGAATCAATAATAATATAATATTATGAATGTTACTTATTTTCAATTATGTGTTTTTTGAAGGATTTGATCATTTGGTCGACCTCTCATTAATAATGTTTAGTAAACATAATGTTGAATTCAAAATTAACACAGTCAAATTCAACCTTACTAATGTCGACCTCAACACTTATTCAGTCTAATTCAACTTTCATATAAGTCGAATTCAACTTTATGTCACTGTTAAACTCATCGTTATTAAATAAGGTTGAATTCCACCTAATTTAATATAGTCGAACTCAATCTTATTATGTTTGAATTCGATCTCATTATAGTCAAATTTGAATATACCTATTATCTAGGTTAAACTCAGCTTATTTAATAAAATAATTTTAAATTATTCAAATTTTTTTAATTACTCAAAATTCAATGAACTGTTAAAATTATATAAATTAAATTTATATAATTAAAAAGAAATTTTAATTCAACCAATGAAATGAAAAAAATCTCTTTGGGAAATAAAGCAACCATCATGGTTCGTATTTTTCAAAAAATTTGCAATAAAAGTTTATGTATTGATAAATGGAAAAGTCACAAAATTTTCATTATAAAAAGGCACTAATAGTGTTGTTTTCACTCACACATCTTTCATCTTATTTTTAATCTTCCATGCTCTGCTTTGTTAATCAATCTTCGTATTGAAATGGTGTTCAACAATCCCTATCCAACTAACCCCAAGAAAACTCCAAGCAGTGACCCATACAAAAAAGGTGCATGGGTGCATCCACCACTGGCTGAATCTCTGGAATTGATGTATGTCAATACCAAAGAGCTCTATAATAATCTAAGGGCTGAAGTGAGGGAGTACATTCATAGGGTATGTCAGATGTGTAGGTAGATTATGTTAAGGACAAAATGCTAGAAATCTATCCTCCTCTTATGGTTGTTTATGAGATATATCTCGAGATGATAGAGAAGAAGAATGCAACCAAGGGCTAGATTGAAGATGACATTGCCTTTTCTCCTGGCCCTTTGAAATAATTTGTTTTCTAATTTTCTAATTATAATATTAAGTAATAAGTATTTTTTTAATGTTTTTTATTGTATTAATTATATAGATATTAATTATCAAGTATTATGTTTTTTTATTATATATAATATTTGGTGATCTTTGCTTTTTCTATTTCTTCTTAATTTCATATATATTTCAATATTGTTGGATGCTGGAGATTGTCTTATCTTATTGAAATCAAATTTATGAATTCCAAATTAAATATGACAAATTTTATCATTACAATACAGTCGAATTTGGCCTTATTAAAGTTGAGTTTGGCATCAGTATGGTCAAATTTGACTGTATTAAAGTCAAAATCCATAGGAACAATTTTGGATTTTGAGCTACTAAATTCGAAATACATCTTATCAAAGTCGAATTTGATATAATTATCCAAAACCCCCCATACCCAAACTGCATTAGCTTCAACCACTACCCCAAATAACCGAACTGACTTGTACCAAAATGATGGTATAAGTAGTGATCGGTACTTCATACTTACAAGTCAAGACTGGGGCCTTAGTTTATGGGATCTCTGAAATTTTGGTTCAGTACGGGGATTTTGCAATCTCAGGCTTTACCCAAACCATGCATAACCCTAATCTCTGCACACCGATCAACAATTGATAACATATTTTTATAAAGGGTTTAATTTTATATATACAAGCTCTGATACCACATGTTAATTATATAATCCATGAATCACATATATAAAATTAAAACAGTATAATTAAATAAAACTTATAGTATTTCTTATTAGCATCCATTGATGCAATTTTGATAACAAATCTAAAAATATTTTTAATCTACCATGTAAAAGTGTCCATGGAATGGCTAGGTGCTTCTTCTCTATGTCTACAAACTCTTAATAGGTGAAATAAAAATTTCTTATCATAAATTAGAAAATCCAACTCCTATATATATATATAAGAAATCAATTAGGGTTCTCCCATCATAACCTTAATAGGAAATAAATCTAACTAGCATTTAAACCCTCACTAAAAAATCCAAAAACATATCATAAATTCATAATATATATGTATATATATATATATATATATATATATATATATATATATATATATATATATATATATATATATATATATATATATATATAGGAGTCAGAAATGTAACTGTTAGGCTTAAAAACCAAGTAAAAACTTCTCCCTTCATGTTGGCAATGACTTGAAATCTTCCAAAAATCTGCTTGATGTGAGGTGTTCACGGTTGTGATAGCTTATTTCACAATTGCATTTTTAGTCTCATTTAGCGTTATGGTCATGACTTCATCTTTTAAGATCATAATTGCCTTTCATGGTGGGAAGTTTTGCTTCTTTGCCAAACTTGAAATAATTGACGCGGTTGTGAAATTGTGTGTTACAGGCATGACACAAAGTGACCATTGAAATATTTTTCTTCTAACCCTTAATACTTTTTGCTTCAAATCATCTTTGAGTTTTGTGCAAGCTTTGATTTCTTATAGACTGATTAGTCACAATCATGAAACATTAGGTTACGGTCATGAAAGGCTTTTTTTAGAAAAAATACATAGTCAAGGCATTTTTTAATTCTTTAATTAAAATTATCTTAATTAAACAAAATGTTGTTACCATCAAAATATACAAGGGGTAATAATGTCCCGCTTTTTTATGATGACAAAATTATGTTCAATTAGGCAAACAATGAAAGTTTAATTAAGCAAAGTATAATCGCAACCAAAAAATTATCTAAAATTTCACAAGTTAAATAAATTCAAAGAAATTATAAGATCAAATAGTTTACTCCCCTTTAGCATAACATAACTCTCTCTTAATTTATGTATTTCTCTCCCTTTTTTGACATCATTAAAAAGACAAAGCAAAATAATCAAAATTAAAAGAAAAATTATATTAGATAAGCAAAAATAACTATCATATATGAATAAAAAAATGATCATAATATCCCAATAATATCCAAATAGATGTTCGAAAGATAATAATTAAATAGATTTAAAAATATGACTAATATAAAAGCAAACTACAATCCAACTAAATAAGCATTAAAAATAAGAAGTGAGCATTTAAATATCAGCAGTGAGATGGAAAAGCTAGGTGGGGCTGAAGTGGTAAGAAATAGATTGGAGGGGTGAGCACCAAGTGAAAGAGTATCTCAAAGTTAGTGAACCGATTTTGTCAACTCCTTTGGTTTTCCTTAAAAGTGTCGCTGCATCTATTCATTGAAGCTTGCCACTCATCCACTTTCTTTTTATGTAATTTCCATCACTCTATAAGACGTTCCGATATAGAAGTATCCAAAGAAGGTGAAACAACAGTAGTTTGAGCTTAAAATGATGTACTTCATGGCTTTTTGCATTGAGAAGGCACCTCTTCACCAAACATTTTTTGCAATTTATGTATGCTCTTCTTCTTCTTCTGCTCATCCCATTTCTCCCTCATTATGTTCTTCCTCTTCTACCTCATAAGTAGGAATGAATACCCATTTCTTGGTATTGGGATATTTTCTAGCAATCTTCATATTCCTAAAGCACTAGATCTCTAAGGCATAATAGGTTTAGTATTTAATCTCATAGAATGATCAACAATAGTGGTTACATACATCCCAAGAAGCAACCTACCTGTGAGTTTAGCAGCCATGTCTTTGAAAGATTCAACTAAATATCATGCACAGTCAAAATATTTTGCATTTTCCACACATTATATTGCAAACAATTCCTTTATGGATGTGGTTCGATTGCTATCATCTTTAGTGAATAATGACTATAGAAGAAATCTTTGAAAAGTTCTAAAGGGAGTGCTCCTAAGTTTGGTGGACTTACTAAGCTTGAGATCAAAGTTATTTTCTCTTGTTAGTTTTTTCCAATACATATTAGCATTCCAATTTTTAGGGATGTTAGTATAGCCAGTAGATTTTATCTTAAATACCTCTCCTAATTCTTTCACAGTTAGCTTTTATGCTGCCTTTTCACTTGAAATCTCATATCCCCATTGTGCTTAACAAGCAAAGGTGGTGAAAAATTCTTGCACAATATTAGCATACATATGGGTGTGAATTGAAGGAAAAAATAAGTCACTAAAGAAGTTTAAGCATAATTGCTCAACAGGTTCCCTTAAACCTTTATTCCCTAAGTCATCAAAGTCAATATCTCTACCACCCATTAATTTTCCTTTGCTCTAAAGAATGTCAAATCCAGTAATGAGATTAGGAGGAGTGAATTTGAAACCATACACACCTGCTTAAGATTGAGGTCAAAAGGCTCTTTGAGAGCTTTCACCTTTTTGCTTAAATTTCTTCTTATTTGCAACCATTTTAGTTCTAGGCATCTTAGATGATGAGATTAAGGATGGAAATCAACTTTTTTTGAAGTGCTTTAAGAGTGATTTTGAAAGAAATCAAGAGAAAAATGAAGAAAAGTCGAGAGAGTTTGTAGCATGAAATGTGTTATGGGTTTGAATTAAATGGTGCGTCTGGTATGAGATTTATATAGCCTAATGGTTCACAGTCATGACATGCAATGTCATAGTCATGACATGACAAGTTACAATCATAATAAAAATTCATTGGGCAAAAATTTTACTACTATCTGAATTGTGATATTGTCATGATAGTAAGGGATTATGTTATGGTCATGAAGAGTGAAGTCATGATTGTGAATTTGTGTGTAACAGGGGGAAACATACTATTTTCACATATATCATAAGCATGAATGGGAATATTATGTTCACTTAATGTAATCATATTTACGTGATTGTAATTCATTTAAATTTGCAACAATCAATATAAATTTAACTTAAAATGATATAATTTCAATATGAAATACATCATTTAGGTCTCAATTTGACAATTTATGCATAAAATCAAATAGAGAATGTAATTCACATAAACTTAACAAATTGCATAATTAATCATCAAAATATCATCAAGAACATATAAACAATAATAAAAATAGTAGTCAATCATACCTATTTCCCTTCTTATGAAGTAGAAAACTTCCTTTCCTAAAGGCTTGGTGAAGATATCAATTAGTTGATTCTTTGTGTCTGTAAACTCAAGTGTAATATGACTTTTACTAATATGATCCCTAAGAAACTAATGTCTAATATTTATATGCTTGGTCCTAAAGTGTTGGATGGGATTTTTAAACAAGGTTATGGCACTAGTATTATCACATCTAATTGGAATTTTATAAAATGAAAAACCATAATCTTTAAGTTGAGTTCTCATCCGTAGAAGTTGAGTGCAACAACTAGTAGCTACTACATATTTAGCTTCTACGATTGATAGTGCAACTGTATTTTGTTTCTTTGAAAACCATGAAACAAGCATGTTTCCTAAAAGTTGACAAGTGCGACTAGTACTCTTCTTATCAATGCCACAACCACCATAATCAGCACTGGAGTACCCAATTAAATCAAAGATGAACCTTTTGGATACCATAAACTTAAATTTGGTGTATACATAAGATATCTTATATTCTTTTAACTACAACCAAATGAAATTCTTTAGGGTTGGATTGAAATCTTGCACACATACATACACGAAATAATATATTTGACCTAGATGTAGTGAGATATAAAAGTGAACCTATCATACTTTTATAGAGTTTAGAATCAATAGATTTACTTTTCTTATGAATTTCCAACTTAATTGAAGTTCCTATTGGTGTGGCTTGAGGCTTGGTGTTGTCTATCCCAAATCACTTGAGCAATTCCTCTATGTATTTTGCTTGGATGATCAAGGTAAAATGCTCAAGTTGTTTAATTAGAAGTCTCAAGAAGAAGTTAAGCTCTCTAATCATGCTCATCTCAAATTCACTTTGCATATACTTAGAAAATTCCTTGCAAAGTAAATCATTAGTAGCAATGAATATGATGTCATCAACATAGATTTGCACAATTAAAATGTCTTTTTATCATGCTTAATGAAAAGAATTGTGTCAAGTTTGCCTTTTGTTGCTCAACCTCTCATACCAAGCTCTAGGAACTTGTTTCAAATCATATAAAGCTTTTGTAAGTTTAAACACGTGATTTGGGAAATTTTCACTTTCAAAATCATGAGGTTGTTCAACATAAACTTCTTTTTAAATAAAACCATTTAAAAATGTACTCTTAACATCTATTTGAAAAGTTTAAAATTTTTATAATGTGCATAAGAAAGTAACATTCTAATTGCTTTTAATCTACCTATGAGAGCATTTCATTATAATCTTCAAGCATTTTATGATCATCCCCATCTCATAAAAAATAATATTAATGGATTCTTCAAGCAAAAGCATACTTTTGTTGAAGATCCTATAAGCTTTAAAATGGTTTAAGTAACTAAGGGAAATGCTTCATCAGATTTTGCATCAAATTTTCCTAGGCTATCCTTACCTTTGTTAAGCAGAAAGCACTTACAAGTAAATGGATGAATATATGCAATGTTAGACTTCTTGTCCTTCCATAATTCATATCGGACTTTTTTTAAGGATTTTTCTACTTATGATGATATGTTGACCACTTTGGCCCAAAAATATTTTGGTAAATCATTTGTACAAAGCATAGTTCTAGCCATTTCTACTAATGATCTATTTCTCTTCTCAACAACACCACTTTGTAGAGGAGTCCTAAGTGCAAAAAAATTATGCTTAATGCCATGATTTTTGTGATACTTCTCAAAATTAGAATTTTTAAAACACTTTTCTATGGTCAGTTCTAATGCATGAAATTCCATAATTTTTTTGAGTTTGTAAAATTTTTGCAAGTGGTTTGAATACATCAAAAGCATCATTTTTATGTGTAAGAAATAAAACCCCATATGAGTCTTGAGTAGTCCTTAACAGTAACAATCCAATAATGGTTACCATCAAGGCTTGATGTTCTTGTTGGACCAAATAAAAAATCCATATGAAGCAATTACAAAGGTCTAGAAGTTGAAACAATATTTTAAGTTTAAAATAACTTCTAGAGTGTTTTCCTTTTGCATAAGCATCATAAATATTTTCATTTTTGAAAACAAATATTAGCAAACCATTAACTAACTATTTTCTTGAAAGCTTTGATATTACATCTATATTAGCATCACCTAATCTTTTATGCCACAAGGATGAATCTTCATCTTTTGAAGAAAACAAATAAAGATTTTTTATTGCCGTAATGATTTTATTTTCATTGCCTTAAAGATAACCAAAAAAAGTTATCTTGTTAGTTTTGATGTCTATAACTTCACATGCTAATGATTCAAATATGGACTTATAACTCTATCACATGGTTGACTAATATTAAGCAAATTATACCTTAAATTTTCAATAAATAAAACTTTGGAGATAAAGAGCTCATTGTTACAAATTGCGCTAATACTAATAATCTTGCCTTTGGAGTTGTCACCAAGCTCACATTTCCATTCATCTTGGCCTCTAATTTCATGAATTGCTCCTCGTCTATGATCATATTCTTAGCACAACCACTATTAAACACCCATGTGACCTTCTTGGTCTTGCAAATGACCGATAACACAACATCCATTCATCTTTTTTTGGGTGCCCATGTTGTTTCGTGTCTACTCATATTAGTTCCATTAGAAACCCATACATTTTTAGGAGTTGATTTTGATCCTCTTGGAATCCAAACCTTCCTAATACTAAATAGTCTCCTAAGTTTAATGGGATATTTGATAGAAACATGTCAATGACATTGCAATAACTACATTTGATAAAACACTTTGGTTGAAAATCATTTTTCTTAAAAAATGTATAATATTTCTTTTCATTGTATCTGATCTTATATCCTAATTCAACTTTACCAAATACTCCTTTTTATGATAAAATGATATCATCAGGAGTCTTACTTCCAATGGAAAATTTTCCCAAAAGTTCCTTAGAATTATTAAGCTCCTTCTTGATCGTATCTTTTTCACAAGTTACAGTCTTAAAGGAGTTTCAAATCTTTAATCTAAGCCATGAGTTTTTAATTCTCAATCATACTATTATTTCATTTTAAAGAAATCTCATGCTCATTTTTAATTTACATAAATTCTTTTTCAAGACCTTATTCTCCTTTGTCACACTTAAAAAGTTTTTCAGTAATTCATTAAAAGCATTTTGCAACTCATCAAAGGTATAACATTTAAGAGTTACCATATCATCACTAAGATCATCCTCTAGAGCCATAAAAAAAAAGTTCGCTCTCTATTCCTCTTTCTTATTGGATGAGTCTTCATCAATTAAAGTGTGACTCCTACTCCAAGCTGCATAAGCCTTGTTCTTCTTACTAAATTTCTTCTCTTTGTTGTTTCTTGCACTCATACTATATGATCTCACTCTTTTTCTCTTCTACTTGTTTGCCTTTTTCTTTATTAAAATTGTTCTTCTTGGACTTGTCTTTAGAGAGATGTTTGTTGAATTTTTCGAACTTTCTTGCAAGAAGTATCATCTCATTTTCATCTTCATCTTTATTTGATGATTCTTATAGATCTTCATGAGAAATTTTTAAGGCAATGGATTACTCCTTCTTAGATGGCCCTTTCTTCTCCTTTTCTCTTGTCTTTTGCCTTTTATTTTGCTTCATTTCATAAGTGATGAGATTGCTACAAATTCTTCTAGGGTCAATAAGGCAAAATTTTTTTAATTCCTCAATGGCATTAACCTCGGAATCATTTTTGTTTGTAAGGATCTCAATAATTTGGTGATGAGCTCCTTATGATTGAAGTTATTTTCAAGCTCCTTCAACTCATTCACAATGGTTGTGAATCTCTTGCATATATTAGCAATGATCTCCTCCTTCTTCATAGAGAAATTTTTAAAACTAGAGAGGAGGATGTTGAGCTTGATGTCTTTAACTTGACTTGTTCCCTCTTATGCCATCTTTAAAGTCTCCCAAATCTCCTTGGCCTTTTCACAAGTGGACACCCTATTGAATTGGGTTTCATTAAGGCATAAAATAAGAGGTCTACTGCCTTGTCATTTAAAGCCAATTTCCTTTTGTCTTCATTGGTGTAGTCGGAAGGATCCTTTGGTTTATTGGCATCCATAGGAATGAAAGGTCTTTTATCCACCACTTCCCATAAGTCATAGCCTTGAGACATCATATGAGATCTCATTTTAATCTTTCATTAGCTATAATTTATGCCATAAAAAAAGGGTGGCCATGTGCTATATTAGTCTTCTTGAAAGGTAGTTTTTTAAGTTCCTACCATATTGATCATTAGCTCTTAAAATCATAGGATTTTAATAGATCCAACAACACAAGCTTTGATACGAGCTGTCTTCCAAAATATGGTAATCTTAGAGGGGGTGAAAAGGATTTTAAAGAATTCTAATGCAAACTAAGGGGGGTGAATTTGATTAGGAATTTTAAAGACTTTGATGGATTTGAAAAGTCAAATGGTATTTAATAAAAACTTTTGAAAACTCAATAGAAGTGAGGGGTATTCAATAATGAATTTTAAATACTTTAAAAAAGTCTTCAAATTCAGCAAGTATTCAATTATAATTTTGACAGAGTCTACAAAAGTAAGGTAGTATTCAAAAAGTCATCAACTTTTATAGACAATGGACTTTTGAAAACTTTTAATGACTTTTTGTGTGATAATATAAATACAAAGTCTCAAATATTTTCTTTCACTCCCTCTCAAGATTTCAATAAACTTTCTTTTCTAAGTATTGAAGTGTCAATCATAGAGGAAAAAAGAAAGAAGAAGAAGAAAGCAACCTTGAACCTTGAAGAGTAACATTTGATATTTCTCCAAGCTACCTTCTAGATTAGTTTTTCTTATAGTAATAAATATATGGTATTCTACGTTTTCTATTATTGAATTTTACAAATAACAAAAACTACAAAATTGAAGCAAATTCCCATTGAAAAAGGTTAATTAGGATCTATGATTAGGATCTATCTCTTTCTCTTTTTGTTTCAATTCAATTGTTGCAAGTTTGTGGCTCTTTTTCCCTTTACTTGTCTTTGTCCCACTTCTTTTTCTTTATTTTTTTAATTTTTATTGATTAATAAAACTATATGGGCTAATCATAATTAATTATATATGTTTTCTTGAGTTGGCAAGAAATTCTCAGTTGAATTGATATGACTCTGTTATAAATCCACTATTGATTTTGCTTTTCAAAGAGAAGAAAGATGTTATTCAGTCGAAATTGTCGTTTTATGTTTTACATCAAAATATACTATTGAATATGTTGCTTCCTAAGTCAATGATGCTCTTTAGTTGCAGTTCCTTTGTTGCCTATAATGAAGTGCATGTTTCATTGCAAACTACTGTATTAGTTTTATTATATTCTTCACAGCCTTTTAATATGAAAGAATCTAATTTCCTGTTCAACTAGTATGAGAATGGATTAATAGGATAAATGATAATAATATTTAATCATTTTACTATTATTTTTATTATTTTAAGCAAATTTAGTACAAGGTCACTTATTCATCCCGTTGGATTGGCCGATTTTAGGACATAAATGAAGAATGGATACCATACATAAATTTTAAATCTTTAATTATATACTTGTGATACCTTGAATTAATTGTTTGAAAGATCAATTATCTATATTTTTATATTGATAATTGTGAACTTCAACATTGAAAAAAGATGATTTGACTTTTGTTTATTTTCATTTGTTTATTGAAAGATACCAAAATGAATGAACTTTAATAGTGATAGAATCATTCAACTGCAACTATATTAGAAAGATAATTCTATTATTTTTTATGATTGAATGTATTCTTATTTGTCTATCATGTTGTATGCATGATATAGTAATATTATATGGAAGATACAAACCAAGGAAATGACAAGGTTAAAGGAAAAGTTGGAGAAAAATATAAATTATGGATAGTTGAAGAAACCAATGAGTTACTAAAACTCATTGTTGATGCTGCAAATCAGGGTTGGCATGATAATAGTGACTTATTATGCAAACAAACTGTTGAGAAAAGGATGCTTCATATTCTGAATGAAAAACTTGGATGTCAAAAAAATTATTCTCAATATTTAAGCCATTTGAAATGGTTTAAACAAAGATACAAAAATTATTGCACTATTTTGCGTTATAGTTCTAGGTTTGGATGGGACCCTGTGACCAAAAAATTTACTACTCCAGATGAAGTACAGGAAGATTACTTTAAGGTAATTTTCTTATTTAAATCAATCTATATTATTCTATAATTTCAAGAATTGTATGTATGTTTCTTATAATAATATTTTTTTAATCTTTTCTTGATTAGTCTCATCCTTCCTCTAAACGTTATTGTATAGACACGTTTGGAGACTATGAAGATTTGAGAGTTGTAATGGAAATAGGACTGCTGTTAGAAGACATGCAATTGGCTTAGGAGATGACACTGATGCGAGAACAAATATGGAAGAAGAAAGTTGAGGTTCTGTTTTAGATGACTTGGTTTATGATCCTAATACTATAGCTTTTATACAGAATGATACATAAGATTATTTATATCAGTCTCCATCTTACTGTCACTCCACTTCACTGCTACCTTTGGAACCCATGAATGCAGAGGCTCCTCCAGTACCCAAAAGACGTAGTGTAAGTGAGTTAGAAGGAAAATCTACCTCTTTTGAGTACAAGAACAATCAATTATATGTCATATACAAAATCACTCAATTTGTTAACAAGCTGGCTAAAGCTATTGGTTCATTTGATAGCAGCGAATACAGTTGTTAGGATCTTATCAAAGAAATACCAAACTTGGATAAGCATGCACGTTACAAGGCACTTAAGTTACTTAATACTAGAGCAAAAAAGACAGAGTTTCAGAAAATGACACCAAAAGAACATTTTGAATGGATAAATTATGAACTGGAGTAATGAATTATAATACTCTTCTATTATCAATTTTATTATTATTTTGGTGTTTATTTATTTTTTTTGAACTAGTAAACCATTTTACTATATCCTCTATGTTATTTTTTTCTTTAAATAAAATTCAGAATAGTAATAAATTATGCTATTTTGAGATGTTCATTAGTTATGTTTATTTCTATATTAACTTTTGAGAATGGAGAATGGATTTTTTTAACTTATGCTTTATGAATTTTTATAACTCGTGTCTTATAACTTTTCAAGAATTAATACATGTACACATAGGTTATTTATTTTATTTTTCCATTTTAGGTGGTTTTATTTATACATCTCACAACATGCATGGAGATGAAGAAGTATAGAATCAAGAAGTGGAAGAAGAAGAGATGGATGAAAAATGGTATGAAACTATTAAATATTTATTGGCTATGATTCAAGCAATTCTATGTGTCCTAAATGAGGTTATAATTAGCATGTCCCATGAACATGTGCATCATCCTCTAACTAGGCGACCAATAACTTCAAATGGGTATGATTATATTCATAAAATTTTAAATGAGGATCCAAAGCACTTTTGACAAGTATATAAAATGTATCCTAATGTGTTTCTCAAGTTATGTCACATTATTAAAGAAAAAACACTCTTATAGGATACAAGGTTTATTTGTGTTGAAGAAATGCTTGCAACATTTCTATTCACTGTTGGTCAAAATTCAAGATATTACTTAGTTCGTAAAACATTTGGCCGATCACATTTCACTACTAGCCAAAGTTTTAATAATATTTTGAGAGCATTAAACAGAATCACAATAGATATGATGGCAAAACCGAGCTCCTCAATGCCAGAAAAAATCAGAGAAAGTACAAGGTTCTATCATTACTATAAAGTAAGTATTTTTTTTAATAATGTACATTATAATTTTTATTTTTAGAGTGTTATATTATTATTACTACTATTTCTATGTACTTTTATTATTGTTATTGTTCTAATTTCTTTTATTTACTTAAACTATTTTAGGATTGTATTGGAGTTATTGATGGGACCCATATTCCAGCAATGATAATTAGATGTGACACAAGCAGCTATTGCAATCATCATGGAATAATTTCACAAAATGTTTTAGCAGCTTGTAATTTTGATTTGGAATTCATGTATGTACACAATGGGTGGGAGGGATCCGGTCATTATTCAAAAGTGTTAAATGATGCATTATCAAGAAGTTATGGACTTAAAGTGCCACGAGTTTTTTTTTTTTTGTATATTTGTTATTTTAATTTTTCACTTTTTTTTTTATATATTTTTAGTTCTTTTATTTAATATGTAATTTATTATATATGTCAGGGAAATATTTTTTAGTATATTGTGGATTTCCAAATCGACTCCAGTTTTTAGCTCCTTTTTGAGATCCATTATCACCTTCAAGATTTCCATGGTCAAAGTCATCATCCTAAAAATGCAAATGAGTTATTCAACCTTTGCCATGCTTCTTTAAGGAATACAATTGAGAGATTATTTGGTATATTTAAATCACGGTTTACAATTTTCAAAACAGCTCATCCATTTCCTTTTAACACACAAACAGAGTTAGTGTTAGCTTGTGCAGGATTTCATAACTTTCTTCAAAAAGAGTGTTGTTCAAATAAATTTCTAGTTGAACCAGATATTGAAACTTCATCATCTTCACATATACCAACTAATCAAGAAGAGGACTTTGAACCATTTATTGAAGAAATTCTGCTAATGAAAGGAGAGCTACTATAGTTAATGATATGTGGAGCAATGTTGAGCATATGGATCATAATGAGCATTAGATTTTTTTTTAATATTGTTTTAGTTTTAGTACATGGATTAGTTAGATTTTTCTTGATGAAGAAATCAAATTTCTACAATTCTTACATCCAATTTTGCACAGTGTAATTTGCTTCCTCATAGTTGGGGTACTATTTTCTATTTCTGTATATTATTGATTTGGCCATAACATGTTCTTACAATACTTCCATGTTAGTCTTGTCAAGTTATGAAATATGATGGTCTTGTTAAGCATATAGGTACATTTTATGTGCTTTTGTCTCAGTGTCCTCTGTTTCTTTTTGTGTTTCCTAACTTTGTCTATAATGTCATCGAGGTCTAAATTTTTTCACATGATATTGAATTGTTTAAGAATTATTTTATATATAAAAGGGAAAGTCTATTGACTTGAGTGGTTTACAATACTTTGTCATGTAATTATTAAAAAATTAAATTAAGAGCTCTACTTTTATTAATTACTCTAAAAATTAATTCTATTATATGAGAAATATAAATTTATTACGTCAACATATATATTTATTAATTAGATCAAAATCAATAAAAATTTATTAATGTCTACAAAAGTCCACAAATGTTTATAAAAGTCTTTTAAAATAAAATCTATGAAAGTTATTGACAAATTCATAAACTCTATAAAAGTCATTAAAGTCTACAAATTCTATAAAAGTCATTCACTTAAAAAAAGTCTATAAATGTCTTTAAAAATCCTAATTGAATACACCCCGAAACTTCCTATATGCAATATATCCCAATTTCAATTAAATAAGTCAAATAAAAGGAGATTAAGTTTAAAAAAGCTCAGAAATTTATAATGGTTCAGAGCTCAAACACCTCTCCTACATCCACTTCTCCCAAATCTACTCAATTTGAGGTTCTACTAGTTCAACAGGATTGCACCCAAATGTTTATGACTGTAGTTATCTAAAATTTTGCACTTTACAATAGTTGGATCTAGATTTCATCTAAAACACTCTTAAATTTACAAGATAATTTGTGATAAAGTCTCACAAGACTTGTAAAAGAGCTGGAATAAATATATGAATGAAATTCTCTAGCTCACAAGAAAGAACATTTAAGGAATACAAGTTATAGCACAAGTGTTCTTAAAATAAGGTAAGAATATAGCAGAAGAAAATGAAGGCTTTTTCTTAATATATTGCTTGATTTTTCACTTAGTGAGGGTTTTTAACTCTGTTTGTATCATCTGATATAAAGAGTCATAAATGTGATCATTGGGCTTAAAAACTAAGTAAAATCTTCTCTTGCCATATTTGTAACGTTTAGAAATCTTCCAAAGATCTACTTGATGTGATGTGTTCATAATCGTGATAGCTTATTTCATGGTAATGAATCGCATCTTTAGGACTGTAAACATTCTTTATGGTGGGGAATTTTACTATTGCATGAATTTTAAAATGGAAGTCACGATTGTGACACTTAGCATTATGGTCGTGACTTTATCTTTCATGATCCTAATTGCCTTTCACTATAGGAAGTTTTGCTTCTGTGACAAACTTGAAATAATTATCATGGTTGTGAAATTGTTTATTATAGGTACGACACAAAGTGACTGTTGAAACCTTTATCTTCTGATCCTTAACACTTTTTACCTCAAATCATCTTTGAATTTTGTGGAAGCTTTTACTTCCTATTGAGTGATTGGTCAAAGTGGTGAAACTTCAGGTTATGGCCATGAACATTTTTCTAGCAAAACAATAGATTGAAGGCATTTCTTAATTCTTTAAATAAAATTAGCTTAATTAAATGAAGTTTTGATATCATTAAAATATATAAGGGGACAACACACATTCTTTGGCTTTAGCAAGATCACTTATAACTTCATGCCATATTTGCAGTTGTTTCAAAATCTATCATATCTCTTATTGCCACTTTAGAAACCTCTTATGGTACTTGGCAAAGACTTGAATGACTCTTTGCTTATAAGTCTTGCTTCCATGTGGAATTAAAACCATTGTTTAATATCTTCAATTAATTAAATTGATTATAGATGAGCTTGCCTTTATAAATGTTCCACTCTCCAATGATGATGTGACTTTCCATATTTTAAATGGTGTTGGATCAGCATACACACCCACCACAACAACTATTTGTGTTAGGCAAACCTTAATAGAATTATATGACAAGCTTATTGAGTTTGAGATTGTATTGAAGTGATAGGAAAGTCATTCCACTGGTGTTAATGTAACATCTAATTATACACATAGAAAATCAATCTCTCAATTTTGTAGAACTAATAATGTCTCACTAGAAATTTTTTATTTCCATTTTTTGGTAAAGGACATTTGCTCGGGGAAAGTCATGTTACGTGGTCAAAATAATAATAAAGTGCATGAATGACATCTATTCTCTTCCAAAAATGTGTTGCCTATTGCTTTTAAGTCTTGCTACTAATTTTTTATCCATTATTCAATGGCATAATCATCTAGGTCATCCATCCTCTAAAGTGTTAAGTAGATTAGCTTCATTGTGTCCTTTTTTTGTTCCATCCAAATTACCAGTTTGTAATTTGTGTTAATGCAAAAAAAGTAATAAGTTACCATTTGGTTTGTCATCTATGTCAAGTCATGATCTATTACATTTTATTTGTTCAAATGTCTTGGGTCCATCCCTAATCATATCAATTGATAATTTTCATTTCTATGTTGTGTTTATTAATCACTATACTAGGTATAGTACTTGGTTGTTTCCTCTTGAAAATAAATCACATGATTCAATTATTTTTCCATAATTTTAAGTCACTGTGGAAAAGTTGTATAATCGCTAGATCACTCAATTATGTTCTGATGTAGTGATCAGTATCTTAGATTAAAATCTTATCTAAATCAATAGGGATAACCCATCTCATAACCCTTCTATATACCCCACAGCTCAATGGCCATGCTAAATGAAAGCATAGACACTTGGTTGAGACTAGCATGACTCTTCTTCATCAATCTTCTCTTCCCATAAACTCTTGGACTTATGCTTTTCAGGCCGTATGTTACCTTATTAATAAACTTCCCACTTTTAATCTATTTGATATTTATCCACACTAGAAGTTGTTCAAAACATATCCTAATTACAACAAACTAAGAACTTTTAGATGTCTATGCTACCCTTGGTTAAGACCATACACCCAACACAAATTAGACCTCAAATCTATCCCTTGTGTTTCCCTTGGATACTTACTAAATCAAAGTGCATATATCTATTTTGACTATTCTAGTGGTAAATTATTTACCTCTCATCATGTAGCATTTCATGAGTCTAGTTTTCCTTATCAAGATAAAAAAAAAAAAAAAATTCTCTTCCTAAGGTAGCTACTTCAAACATGGAACCTTGGTTTTTAAATTCCACATCTCATGAGTCTATTCCTATAGTTCATGGATAAATTATCAGTAAGAAAAATCAAGAACAACACTTGACCGAAAAAGCATCGACTATGGCCATACCATCGACTCTTCGTAATTTTAAGGATGTAGCATCATCTTCCTCGAGTTCCAATATCCTCAACCTATGAACTTCATAAAAGTCTCTTGCCTATGAACATGCAACTTCTATTCCATTATCAAGAATAGGCTCGCCATCATAAAAGTTGTTTACTCAAACTACCCAACTAACTCCTAATCACCAAACACAAATCCAACCTACTTGTACACATACAAAGGTCACCAAGGCACAAAGTAACATACTCAAACCAAAAAATTATATTTTACAGTTAAACATCTATTAGCATTATGAATCAAAGTTCTAATGTGACATGGAATAAGACCTTTTCTTATTTTGTGTGTGGGAAATATTTTTTAATTGAATAAAAAATTATTTCCTTTGTAGAGTATAATTATTATTATTTTAATAGTATTCCTAATTGGGTGAGATCTTTATTGAGTTATAATTGATTATTGGTAAAATTATAAATAAGAGTATCATAAGAGGGATTCTTTGATTTTTACACAAGTATGCAATTAGCCTCTTGCCCAATAGTTGAGTTTGGGCTTTTTCCTATTGATTGAGTGTGACACAAAGTGCCTTGGTAGAGTATCTTTGTAATGAGTGATGATATTTGTGTGAGGTTTTGTAATTTTATCCATAAAAAAATTATAATATGATGATTTAATGGTTATCCCTTTTAAGGACTATAGATATAGGTCTATTGAGTGATTGAATCATGTAAAATTTATTTGCGTTATTTTTCTATTTTCTTATCATTGTACTTATAGCTATGATTTTCCTAACAAGTAGTATCAGAGCTGCTAGTTCTTATTACAAGGTTCAAGAGTTATTTTTACAAAAGAGAAGAATATTGAATTTGAGATTTTTTATGGATTGAAAAGATGATGACTGGTGAAGACATATCAATTGGAAGTCATGTGCTAGCTATGAAAAAATTCCAAAAAAAAAAATTATCAAGATAAAAGAATAGGTGACTAAATGAGAAGATTAAAATCTAGCAAGATAAAGTATCATTGCTCGAAATTAAAGAAGAATTGAAGAGTTTAAAGAATATACAATAGAAGATGAAAATTGCAAAAAAAAAAAAATGAAGGGTAAGTTGGAAATTGATGATATAATGATGATGATTACTCAACTGATGTGATTAGCTTGGATTATAAAAATGATGAGTTGACTAAAAAATGTTGATTGAGATAGAGCTTTAGAATCAAGCATGAAGGTATGATAATTGAAGACTTTGAAGATTTAAAGATTCCATGTTGAGATATTTTGAGACAAAGGGATTCTTGAATTTGATGAAAGGTGGAGACTATTGGGATGGTTGAAGATTGCATGATTATAAAATTTTAAGTCAAGGTAAAAATTGCTAGGATTATGACTTGAAATCTTATATGACTTGAAAGAAGACCTTTTCCTATTTTATATGTGAGAAATATTCCTCAATTGAGTGACGATTATTTTCTTTATAGAGTATAATTCTTATTTTAAAATTATTTCTAATCAGGTAAGGATTATTTCTAATTAGATAAGGATCCTTATTGAATTATAATTGATTTTGGGTACATTATAAAAAGGAGTATTATTAGAGAGATTCTTTGGCTTTTGCCCTAGTATGCGATTGGCTTTTTACCTAATAATTAAGTTTAGACTTTTTCCCATTAATACAAAGTCCATTGGTAGAGTGTTTTTGTGATGCATGATGATATTGTGCAAGCCAATTGCAATTTTATTCCTTCAAAAATCGTAAAATGATGATTTAGTGGATTATCCCTTTGAGGAACCATGGATGTAGGCCTATTGAGATACTGAACCACATAAAGTGTATTTGTATTATTTTTCTATTTTCTTATCGATATGCTTATAACTTTGATAATCTAATAACATCCCTTACCCTCTTTTCTTGAACCAACCTGTGTCATAAGATAAGTGCAAGTAGATTTTCAAAATCAAAAGAAATTTTGATTGTATTATAGCTCACAATAAAGCTTGCCTTATAGCAAAAGGTTTTCATCAGCAACTGAGCTTAAACAATACAGAGACCTTCAATCTTATCTTGAAGCCAACCATAATACGACTTGTGTTGACAATTGCACTTATAAATAAATTGCCTATTTGATAGTTAGACATCAACAATGCTTTTCTACATGGCACATTAAAGGAAAAGGTATATATGATCCAACCTTCTGGTTTTATTGATTCTAATAATCTAAATCATGTTTGTAGGTTATGAAAGTCTCTATATGGTCTTAAACAAGCACTATGTGCCCAATACTTAACATTAAAAGATTTTTTAAGCTCTTTTAGATTTTGTAACTCAAAAAGGTTGATGCATCACTTTTTGTTTATTCAGATAATGAAGCAATCATGTAATTTCTAGTTATATATGGATGACTTAGTGTTGATAAGAAACAATAATGCCAAACTGCATCACTTTGTCTAGGCTTTGTCTACAAAATTTTCACTCAATAATCTTGGTTCATTGTTTTATTTTTTAGGAATTAAGGTTGTTCCAACCCAACAAGGCCTCTTCCTAAGTCAAAACAATCTAGGATTTACTCATAAGAACAAACATGAGTTATGTTAAACTAATTGGTACCCTTATTTCTCTAAGTACAAAGCTTAGTTTGGATGATGGTAGTAAACCAGTTGATGCCAAGGTATATCGTGGTGTTATTGGCTCATTACAATATTTGTCCTTCACTCATCTAGATAATGGGTCTTCACTGAATAAACTTACCCAATTTATGCATAAACCAACTAAAATCCATTGGCAAGCTTTAAGCAGCTACTTACATACTTGAAAGGAACTACTAATAATAGACTATTCTTATAACAATTTGCTCATCCATAATGCTTTTGCACACGCAGATTAGCAGGAGACATAGACAACTTTCACTCCATATAAGCTTATATAGTATATCTTGGCAAAACTCCTATGTTATGGATGTCGAGGAACCAATCAATAACAATAAAGTTGAATTGGGTTCTCTCTTTACTCTTTGAGTTATATATTCAGCTATCAAGCATAGTGATAATCCAGTGTGATAAAATTGAAACCACATATCACTACTTCAATCCACTTTTTCACTATAGGATAAAACATCCATCATTAGATTACCACTTTATAAGGAAATAAGTTTAGAATGGTGAGCTAACAATTCAACATATAGCAAGCAAAGATGAACTTGCATATGTTCTTACTAAAGCTCAAATGAATTATCAACTTACTGAAATTTAGCTCAAAATGCATGTTTACAATAGAAGCACCATTTTGTAGGGGTGTATAAAGGATAACAAGTTAAATGATTACTTTAACTAAAATAAAATCTATTATGTATACTTAACTAAATATTATCTTGTATAGGATCTTATCACAAGTCTCTCCTAATACGTAAAGTCTTGTATGTATATTAACAATGTAACTCAAAGAATATAAAAGAGAAATAACAAACATCAATCTTCTTGTCTTTATCCTTTTTCATATATGACATGGAAATATGCGTTTGACAAGATATTGATTAGTATAGAATTTGTTTATTTTCTTTTGTTTTACATAGAATTAGTGCTCTGCCCTCCTATAGCAACAACAACAACTACAATAGAATAATTATTATTTTTATTTTTTACTTTTTCTAACAATTTGAGTGCATTTCTATGTGGATTTTTTTAAAGAAAAAATAATGTGAATCCCTAATGTTAATTAAAATAGATATAAATAAATTGTGTAAATTAGATATAAATGCAAATTATAATAATTGGAAAAGATATTAATCCATAATTAATTAAAAAGAATTACTAGAAAAATAAATGAAAGAATATCAAGAGTAAAAACTAATGGTCTAACAATTAATTTCATCCTAAAGTTCACATTCCTTTTTCAATTGTATCCTCTCTTTTTTATTATTAATTGTACATTTGCAAATTTTGTCACAATTGCACTTATAATTAAATGGATTTTTATGTAACATTTTTCGCTTCTCATTGGTGAC
This sequence comes from Reutealis trisperma, assembly GCA_947687605.1. NCBI lineage: Eukaryota > Viridiplantae > Streptophyta > Magnoliopsida > Malpighiales > Euphorbiaceae > Reutealis > Reutealis trisperma. The sequence continues at coordinate 245,773 of CANTUT010000446.1, forward strand.
ATAAATCTCTCTCTCTCTCTCTCCCTCTCTCTCTCTCTTTATAGGTAACATTTTTCACTCCTTATTATTAATGAAATATAAATCTCTCTCTTTCTCTCTGTTAACACAAATTCTTTCACTAACATAAAAGAAGAGTTATGAAATCACCCAATATTGAAGGTTTATAGTAATGGTTGTTTTCCCTCATTTGATAGAATCAAAATGGGTCCCATAATTGTCTATGATTGTGTTTCTTCTAAAATAATCAACCTAATTAATTAATTACTTACAGCCAAAACCTTTAGATTATTTTAATTAGGTCCTTGTCTGAACACTGTCTAATCACCAGTTACAATTATATTTATTTTTTGGTACTTTTATATTGGATGAGCAATTAATTAACCTAGATCTACTGTAATAAGTGTCAAAGTGCAGTCAAGTGCAACCTAGGGATCTATGTGCGAGAAAAATAACCTAAAACTATGGTTTATAGGTGTCTGGTGCCATCAACTATCACTTTAGGGATCTGATATATAGGTTACAGGGACCCATCAATCAACGGGTGAATATCTAAGCATCAGGTGCCACCAATTCTAAAGGGGTGACCACACAAGAAAAATTTGAGAGACTTGATTTTATATTAAATTGAGTGATGAAGTCTTTTATTGTGTTAGAAGTCCATTTGTAAGAGCTATACAAGGTAAAAGAGTAATTACAAGGCAAGTACGAAAAACCCTAATCTAGCCAGGAAGTATATAATCTAGGTAGGTTCCTTGTGAACAAAATAGACCCTAGTACAACAGAAAGAATTTATAGATTGGGCCTTTTAATAATTGGGCCTAATTTTAGGCTAGCATCAACAATGCCTCCTGTAATCTTTTGTCATATAAAGATGAAGGGTTGCACCTTAAAGAGTCAGCTGATGCAATCAGTTATACTGTCCTTGAGGTAGTTGAAATGTCATGCCTCTTTGCATTTCAATTATGACCGTTATAATCAATTATAAAAAATTTTTAAACTTTAAAATCAGGAAGTCGATAGCTATGCCTTTTTATCTTCGTTAACTCTTTAACTACCTAGTAGGTTCAATAAATAGTAGGGGAAGTTCATTTTTTATTTTCACCATTCTGTAAAATTTTTCCTAGCAAAATTATCTCTAATTCAACTTATCTTTTCAAAAATCTTTATTTCTTAAAATTCAAGTTCCTTAAATCTCTCTTGTTGTTTAATCTTTTAAACTTGAGACTTTTTTCCATTCTTCATTTGTGAAGTTTAGCTTTTCCTTTGATTAGTTGATATATAATTCAAGCATGATGACCAAATCCAAATGTAAAAAAGTGTCCTTAATCACCCTTCAGCAAACCCACAAACCCCTTAATGAGTTTAGGGAGCCAATTCTACTTAAGGTATTTAACCATAGCAAATCTGACATAGTCTTAGGGTCGATCTTTAATGAATAAAAGCCTCCTTTTGAAAAATTTATATTTAGTGCAAACTTAGCCCTTAGGTTTAATTCAAAGAACTTCATTCATTCTTGGATTCATGGCAAAAAACCTATGTTGTGGCACCTAAGTCGTGGTCGCACATTGCTGATGAATATATAACTTAGTACTACTAACATAATCTTTACTTTTCTAGGTCTTGGGAATCTCTAGAAATCCAAAACTTGCTAGAATTTTTCTTAGTCAAGATCAATCTCCAAAAACAATTATTATTCCTAACTTTGCTTTTTTGGTCAACTAAAAGTAATATTTTCGATTTTAAATTTTGTCTTAATGTTTATCATCTTATTTGACCTTACTATCCTTTTCAATGTTCTACTCTTTAGTGATCCTATTGATGCTTCCATGGAAGTTAATATAGATGACATTGGTAGCTTTTGGTAAGACCAACTATCATAATAACAATTTCATGGCCAACAACCAAACCAAGAACACCAATCTTTCTTTCAATAAACATATCTCTTTCTTATTGTATTAGTTGTGCAAATTCATCTTTGCATAGCTGCAGTTAATGTCAAACTAAAGAGCATGTCAAAATCACAATTACTCTTGCCTCGAGCTGACGCATTACACTCGACCTATATATTCTTGCTCACTTATATCAGGGCATTCGTACCTTTCTTAATGATGGTAAGCCTGAATCTTTTAGGTTCGTTTGTGATCTTTTATGCATGGTTTAGTTGTGGCTTTTGGCTTACTTCCTTCAGCTCACCCAAATACCAAAAAAACTTCCCTAGAAAAATCTCGAACTATGGGTACTAGGCTTAAGAGCTTTGCTTTAAGAATTTAAACTTTAAACAGATTTTTTCCTTCTTTTGTTCTACCAAGCATCATGACTTAGCTGTCTTCTATCCATTTTGCCTAAATGAATTTGGCCCTAAGTGGATAAATTTTAAATATGCCAATTTTTTAGCTAAAAATGAAATACTCCTAATTAAATAGGCTGAGTCTTAGGCTAGTATTTTATAAGCTTGGGTCTACACTTCAGCACTGTTTTATATAATAAGTGTAATGTTGAAGCATACCATCCTAACATGTGCACCCAACAATTTGGCCTTACACAAGGTCTACCCTTACCTGCAACTTTTTTCGACCAATGATAGGTGAACAGCTCGGCCCTTTATCTCATTGGATATGATTTATTAAATTAATCAAGTAAATGAGATTAGACTAGTCGAGTTTACCATAAAAGACTTACTGATATCTCCTAACTTCTCTAAGGTGTTTTTGAGCTAACGATCATACTTTGTAGAGAAAAGGATGACTAAACCTGTGGATGTAGTTTGGGCTATGCAAGACTTCACTACTTCTATATCTAATGCCACTCCATTTGACACAAGTTCTTCTAATACTAAGCAAGGCTATAGATTGGCCAAAATTAAAGGTGCACACCTTTATGAAATCCTCATATTTTGAAAATTTTTATGGTTTTAGATATAATTAGATACAGCCAAATGAAAAGCTTCGACAATGCCACATCCTAATTTTTGAGATATAACGGTCCTACAATAAGGGGAGACACAAAGTCCCCCACGTCTGTAAAACCTACTTATACTTATACCAAACATACCTAAGATAGTACCAAACTCGTTGCATTAACTTAAATAGTACCAAACTTGTTGCATTAACTTAAATATCCAATAAAATAGGAAAACTTAATATGTGGAAGAATAATTTAGCAAAATACTTTGAAAACATCTCATAGAAAAATAGCATTTAAAGTCTTAAAATAAATCCTCAATAATTAATATCCCAAAATAAACTCCCAGAGCATCTATGAGTAACTCTTCATAACATAGTATAATTAAAGACTTGGACAAGGAATCTCCCAAGTGAAGTAAAAGGCTTGAGCTATCACTTTGCCTCCTTATATTTCTCACCTAGAACCACACAACAAAACAGGATGAGATAGATGATCTTAATGAGTAAACAATATAGCATAAACGATATCATATATCCCATTTTTAAGGAAATCCCATTACATATAACACATAGTTCATAATTTACAAATCATAGTTTCACAGTTTTCAATTTAGCAGGATTTTCACTTTAGTAGGTTTGCAGAAGCCACATTTATAACACTTATTACCCAATAAGAGTAAATGACTATACTAGTTCATTCATTCAAGGGAGAGGTTGCCTCATACCAAATTCCAACTCCCAACCTAATAACTTATAAAGTTGTGAAATTGAATAGGCTCTATGGATAGAACGGCCCCTTCTAGCTGAGGTGGATACACTACCCTTATCCATCGAGTTAAGTCCATATGCACAGGTTTCGATGATTACCCGCATTGGCGAGAGGATTTCTTTATAAAAGATTAAAAGATACCATAGCTAAAGCTAATAGTAATCACTTTATAATAATAACACTTAATGAAATAATAACATTTAGCATGATAGCAATTGCAGTTGTACTTATTGATCAAAGGATAAAATAATATGTGGTTCCAGAAAGGTAAGGCAGCAATTACAAAGGATCTTTCATATCATTGAATAAATAATAATGGCTTTGGACCAGCTGTCCTTTAGCAACCCAAGCTTAACAAAGAAATCATATTATTATAATTGAAAGTAGAAAAAGACTTAGGTTTCAAGAGTCTCAAAGATTCCCATAACAAAATCACTTGTACTTATAACATGAATATAATGTTTACTCACCTTGTGATTCCTTTACTCCTAGTACTTGTAACCCTTGACTTCTAATAGTTCTCAAGTTCTATTATTCATTACAATTAAATACTTAGTATTTATTTAGTTATCATGCTGTCCTCTCCTATAACATTCACATACACTTAAAGTTGCACTTAGAAGTGCACTCATCACTTATATATAACATGTTGACTTTAAAAGTCTTACCCATTTAGCCTTTATAGGCTCTCATGAGAACACATTATAATTCATACCAAAACTTTTCTCAAGTCAAACACAATGTCATGATCTTAATATCAATTCACTTTAACAATCATCTTAGTATACTTAACACTTCCATACCTATCAACTTTTCAATAGCCTTTCAAGATCATGCCTATCTCTTATGCCCAATTCATTCAATCAATCTCTCTATCAATTCAAGATCATTAATTCATTATTGACTAATCATGAAACCTATTTCCATATTACCCAATCACATTCACATTCTAATTACAACATAAGGTTAAGATACCTTAAGTATACCAAATTGTCTCTAGTCTTCTCTAGAGTCATTCCTTCAACTAACATGCAATTTAACCATTTATTATTCATTCATACATGTCAATAATCATTAAAATATACTGCATAAAAATTATAGACATTGGGATAAGAATCCCAATGTAGGCTGAATACCCCATTAAAGAGAAAAACTGAATTTTCTTACTTTTTGCACTTTTCGTCTATTACAATAATATACAGAAACATGGTTTGAACTAAAATTTTTCATGTAATCAAAATAAAAATTATTGTAGAACATAGATCCCTATGAATCGATAGCCATAGGTGTCTATATGCATGAAATTTTCTAACTTTAGTTATCAGAATGAAAAACTATGAGTTTTCTTATTTTCTTGACTTTCTGGTCATTATAGCAATATCTAAACACATTATTTAATCCATTATTTTTCATTCAATCACAACAAATATTAGTTTAGAACATAAATACACACAAATCGATCAACCATGAACAATTTTTATCCATGAAAATTCCAAGTGTAGGGTTTATAGTGAAAATCATGAGTTTTCTAGCTTCCCGGTGTTTTCTGATCATTACAGTAATATGTAAACATATTATTTAAATCATTATTTTCCATCCAAACATAACAAAATATCAATTTAGAATCCAAAACCATATAAATCGGTAGCCCCTAAGGTTCATACACATGAGAATTTCCAACTTTTAAGTTCTAGAATGAAAATCATAAATTTCCTTGTTTTCTTAAATTTTTTGGTCATTACAATAATATGTAGAAATAAGATTTAATTTGATATTTTTCATCTAAACACATCAAAAATCCATTTATAATATAAACATGTAAAAATTGGCAGCCCCCCTTGAGTTTATGCATTAAAATTTTAATTTTAAGTTGTAGGATTCACCTTTAGAGAAATCGTGTAGAGAGGTTTGTGTTTTCAGTAGAAAAATTGATTTCTCTCTCAAGAAATCACCTAGGCCAAATTTAATAAATAAAAATCAGTAAATAATCAGTTCAAAATAATTTTCCAATGCTTAGTTTCATAGAAATCAAATAATAAATTAAGAAGAGCGAAAAACTTACGAATACAGTCAAGATATCGCAAAGTTTGAAGGTGTTTTGTGAATTTCAGTAGAGAGATTATTTTGAGAGAGTTTTTCTATCAAAATAATGAAATAATAGAATGGTGGCTACTAGAAATCAAGGCTGGCCAAAATTTACCTTATATATGTAGGGTTTTGGCAATTTCCAAAATTACCCTTAATGAGCTAGGTTATGAGTGTTTTGGTATAATAGGCTTTTGAATATTTAGGCTTTTTATTTAATTTGAGGGCTGATTATAGGTAATTAAAAATAAAATATTTTTCTTATTATTTTCATTAAAATTTCCTTCAAAACATTTGTTTAAAAATTATTTTAAAAATACGCATAAAATTATTTTATGCTTAAAAATTGTCTTTTTGCATAAAAATTCATTTTATGCATAATAAATTATTTTATGTTAATACACTTCATATAAATCAGTTATTTCACAATAATAACTCATATTATATATATTAGAATTAATCTAACATGTCATATACTCACCAATCATATAGCACATAAATTTTCTATGAAAGCACACACTTAGTCTTAATAGTTCTATGTCAAGCAAATTGATCATGAAAACTCCTAGGGTGGGTGTGAGTTGTTACAGATAACTTACGACCACCCAAATTGATCTCTAACTTAAGGCCATTAGAAAATCTTGATTAAAAAGGAAAAGATATCCAAAAGGAGGCAAGAAATTCTAATCGAGGAAAAGTTCCTCTAAGATAGATGAGACTCAACCAAAAAGGCCACTATTTGTCTAAGGTGGACTTTAGTTAGAGTTCCTCACCTCAAATAGCCTAAAATACCTAATGCTCCCTTTGGTGTAGTTGGAATACCTTTAAGCCAAACTGAAAGAAGAAAGAAAGATCGAGTCACGTGTTGAAGATTGGCCAAGTGAAACCAATTGGTTTTGGCCTGAGCTCTTAAACAATACCTCTTAGTTCGACTAGGTATAAATTTCTTTCCTTTTGGGATTTTTCTATTTTTTCTTATACTATAAATGCCTTACCCAAGGAGATCCTTGATGATCTAGGAGAAGTGTAGGAACTTTGCTTAACCAAACCCTCAGCCCAAAGAATAAAGATAATGGCAAGACTCCTTAAATGATTTAATTGGTGCCTAATGTTTAATTCATTTTAAGTGCCATCCATTTTGTAGCCCATTCTTAAGTCTTTGACTTAAATATTGAAATTTTTTATTAGGATTGTGATCATATCATCCTACCTCTCATCCAACTATCTCCAGATTGGCCTCATCTTCCTCCACCTCTAGTAAACCTCCTTCGACAAAGAAATTGACTGAATAAGAGACAATCTGGGTAATTTAACATATAGAGATTGAACCTATTCAATTAGAAGGAGAAGCTAGAATTAAAATGATTATTATCGAGGTAAACACTTACTCATTTGGTTTTACAAATGACTTCTAAGCAACTTTATTTTCTTACGATCAATCTTTAATATATGAAGAGAACTGGGATGAAGTTTCTCAATTTTTTGCTAACTTTGTTCGATTGAGATGGATAATAAATCCCTTAATCCTTCTAAAGAACCATTCAACAAACCCTCTAAGGTATAACTAGCCCTTAATCTCACCTATGCAGTCGAGCAACATTTGTACAAATTGGCTTCCTTCAAAGACCATGGCTCAGCTTTGTTGTTGGATGAATTAGCCTTAGATTAGCTTGAGGAATCTCTGCCTTGTATCTATTATCACACAACTTCTAGTCACTTCAACATTTGTGCCAAAGTGGTCATTAATGATCTCTATAAAGAATTTAAGTGTTAAGCCAATGATTATTGAATTGTTGATCTGTTAGTTACTCAACATAAGCAAGCCTTAAAAGATTTTAGAGGTTGACCTAACTAATTAGAACTTAAAGAGCTAAGGTGTTAAACAAAAAGCTGGTCGAGCAAAAAGAAACTTTATTGATGAAATTTAATGCTTCCAAATAGAGATTTATAAGATTAAAGCCCAATTGTTTGAATTAGATCAGCAAAAGGATATCAACATTAGCCTTCCAAGGAAGACCAAAACTAATCTTAAAGCTGCTGATGCCTTAAAGAAAGCCTTTTTGACTTCTTTACAAGAGGTGGAGCCTGAACTTCCTCCTAGGGTGAAAACTCAACAAGCTGATTTAATAGAGATTGGCCAATTTCTTGCTTTAACATAATCAGTCAATTTCTTCCTATAAGGACGGCACATATGGTTTCAAAAATTTATCATTGAGTGATTGATCATGTTGCTTGCCATCTTAATCTGAAAGTCTATAGGCTATATTCCCTTTGATTTCTTTAACCATAAATGGGTTATCCCAATTAGGAGACCATTTACCTAGCCCGAGTGTCTTAGAACTTATTAGTAGTATAACCTTCGAGAACAAGTCCCCAACTTTGAAATCTTTAGGTCGAACCCTCTTATTATATGTTTGTTCTACTCATTTCTTCTAAGCTTGGAATCAGTCTAAAGCTGCAATTCAATCATAATCTAAACCATTTAATTTTTTAAGCATAGATTAGTTATACTGATCGACTGTGATTTCATCTTAAAATCTAAGCCTTGAAGACTTTATCAATAGCATGGTTGGGATCAATACACTATACTTATTAACTAACTTATACGGGGTTGCTCTCATGGCTATCTTCAAAGTAGTTCAAATAGCCCATAAGTTCACTTAAGAGCTCATGCCAAATCCATAGGTTATCCTCGACCATCTTTTTTTTGGATATTCATTTTATTCACCTTTTTGGTTGCTTCAGCTTATCCATTTGCTTGGGCATAGTACAAGGTTGAATGTATTAACTTTATGGCGAACTTTTTTCCAAATTCCTAAAGTTCATCTTAAGTAAAAATTATCCCCTAGTCAGCCATTATAGTATGGGGTAGGCTACTTCGGTGAAGGATATAATCTTTGAAAAACTTGATGACTAACTACTGATTCATAACTTTTAAAGGGATGGCTTCAACCCACTTTGAAAAGTAATCTGTGGCCACTAGTATAAGAGAATACTATTTAGAGGATGGTGGGTAGATCTTCCCAATTATGTCCATTAGCCATTATAAACCCTTAATTTTGCACATTTATGATGCAACTACAACTCTAACTCAGCAATCCCAACCCTAATGGACCTTCTCTATCAAACAATATTTTTTTAAAAATGACTAGATTTCTCCTCAGACTAATGGGGTGGGCTACTTCAGTGAAGGATATAATCTTTGAAAAACTTGATGACTAATTACTGATTCATAACTTTTAGAAGGATGGCTTCAACCCACTTTGAAAAGTAATATGTGGCCACTAATATAAAAGAATGCTATTTAGAGTATGGTGGGTAGATCTTCCCAATTATGTCCATTAGCCATTATAAACCCTTAATTTTGGACATTTATGATGCAACCGCAGCTCCAGCTCAAATATCCCAACCTTAATGGACCTTCTGTATCAAACAATATTTTTTTTTAAAATGATAGGATTTCTCCTCAGACTAATTGTCAAGTTGTTCTAAAATTAATTTCGAGCCTATTGACATTAACTGGTAATTTTTAAACTTTGAAACCCATGAAAACTAACACAAAAGTCCCAAAAACTGACCCAAAATCCTAGAAGGATGGAATATGGCAAGCGCCATGTATCAACAGCAAGTGCCACTTGCAATGCCATTGCTCAACTTTTAAGGCACTTGCGGCGCACCTATGGCATGCAACATTATAGCAGAGGCATGAAATGCTATAACCTCGCTGCAGTTGGTCCCTTTTACTCCTTTAAAAATTCTATTTTTGCCCTTTTCAGCCACTTTTCACCCATACCTTTCTAATCCTTTTATTTTTCCAGTTTCCAAAGTGCCCTCACCTTACTTTGCCTATAAATGCCCCATCCATTCCTTCATTTTACCTCACCTCTGAGCATTTATTGATAGGCTATCTACCTGCTCTTTCTCTCTCTCCCTCCATTCAATCACATCCTTAATTAATTAATTAATCATTTTAATTAATTAATTAACCTATTATTATTTAATTAATCTTTTTAATTAATTAATTCTTTTAATTACTTAATTAATCACTCTTAATCTATCCATCCAATTAATCAATTAACCTTTTTAATTAATTAATCATTTCATCCAATCCAATCTAATTAATTAATCAATCTAACCCTTTGTTCTCATCCACTCTCTTTAAGTACAATTTTCACTATTTGGCACTGATGTGACAGAACTTTGGTCAGACAAAACCCTCCATCCATCTCACCCACCAAGACCAAAGATATAATACTTTTTCTTATCTCTACAACCCCTAAATAAATCAATCCAATTAATCCTTAAAACCCTCCACTTAACTGTAGGATAAACTATATAGGTTTTGATCCCATATTCGTTGGCATATTTGGAATTGATATGCAAAACTCAAATCCAAATCCAAAGTTAATTCCTTTTTCTCCTTTATTTTCAAATGTAATTATTTCCATGTTGTTAGGAAACTTGTGGCCTTCCTAGAACCCATAAGGGCTAGAGAAGGCATCCTATTATTTTATTTATGTAATTAGTTAAATTAATTATTTTGGAGTTAATGAGCGATTATGTAGTTTTCCTAGTATCCATAAGGACTATAAAGAACACTCTCCTTAGCTTATGAATATTTTATTTTACTTACTTTCTTAATTTCCTCATGCATTTTAATTGCCATCTTATAATTGTCATTCATAAAATCAATTTTTAAGCCAAATTAAACTTAGGAGTGAAGTTTAGATTATTTAAAATCAAAATCCTAGTCTCCAAATCCACTTTGGTTTCAAAGATTAGTGATTTTTTTTCTTAGATAAATTAATTAAAGATTAATGAATTGGAGTTAACATTGGATTTTTTCTTTAATATTTTTCCAAATAAATAAAACTAAGGTGCCGACTCCCAAAATATTTTCAAAATCAACTCATCAAAGCTTGAGGGCTCCAGTTGTAAGTCCAAACCCAAATGAGCATTTTGATTTCCTCTTGATAGATCAGGCCTTTGCTTGGGCGAGGCCTCACACCCATTCTCTAAATAGCCATGGTTTGACTACTGAATGGAGCTTATCTGTAAGAATTAACTGAATTGGGCTATGCCTCAAACAAGCTTCACATCCTCTTGTGTAATTAAAGCAATCTTTCTCCATGCTCAGCCACTTGTAGTCATGCTACTCCAAAAGTTGTCTCATTAGATTCCTAAACTGATGGGCTTCCACTAAACCTTTATAAAGCTCCACCATGGCTAGCATAGCTTCTTTTAAGCCAAGGCATAATAGTAATTCCTTACTAAGGTGTCTTCATATAATTCTCCACTATCCCTCTAAAACCTTGGGTCAATGAGTTTGATTTTATGATCTATCCCCTAAAGAAGGATCCTTTAAATAATCGATTTTCTTGGTATGCCTATCCTTAGTAAGGTCAATGCTGAAAATCCCTTTATGCCTCTCAATGTATTCTTTAAGCAAATCTATACCTTTGATACATAAGACTGATGTTGTCCTATACTCCAAGGGTACTTCTTTAAACCAAGCTGCATATCCAGCTAATTCAATTACTAAAGCCTTGTATTCAACTTTTCTATTTATACATAGGAAACTAAGCACAAATCCAAGCTTTACCATGATGTCCCTTGGTAAGGTCAACACTATTCCTGCCCCAAACAAACTTATGATTCTCAAACCATCAAACCACATCTTCTAAGAATAAATATGTAATTAATAGACTCCTCCATAAGTTCTTCTTTAGTTGGGTAGTGAGTAAAGAAATCAGCCAATGCTTGTCCCTTAATAGCTTTTTAATGCACATATTCGAGTCATGAACTCAAATAATGCCTAAGCCCACTGGCCCATTTTGTTTTTCAAAAGAGGCTGAGATAACATATACTTAGTAATATTGATTAGACTCCTAATGATATGACCAGGTTTTAAATAATGGTTTTACGTATCGTATTAGTATTGGAATAGGTATAATAGAATCAGACTGAATCGGTCGCACTACTATAAATTTTCAAAAATGATTAGTAAATTGATATAATTCAACAAGAAATAGAATGTAACATCCAAAATGTAATATATTAAATTAATTAAAACTTAAATAAGCATAATTATGCCTAGAAAAATTTCAAATTATATAAATAATAATAATAAATTAAATTCAAATTACATAACTAATAATAATAAATCAGTCTTATTTTATTAATTCCTAAGGAAAAAAACACCTTATTCAAGATGAACAAGGTGACAAAAAAAAAAAAAAAAACCCTCCCTATTCCACGTAAACAAAACAAAATTAAAAAAAATAAATACATCATAATATCAATTAATCACCACCAAAAAGAGTGTCAAGAGAATCTAGATTGTCTTGTCTGCTATTAAACTCATTTAGATTTTCAGTGAAATATAAATAATGTAAAAAATAATATACCAATAATTTAGATTAATAAAATAGAAAAAATTATAAAATAATAGTCTTTTAAACAATATATTTATAATTTACATTAATACAATAAAAAATTAAAAATATAATATAATTTTTTTTATTAATACATCATGTCTGTATCGCTAAATAACGGTTGTATCAACGTATATCATATGATTCATTACTGATTCAAGACTAATTCTTATTAGCATAAGTATAACGGATAAATAACATATCAAACCCTTTAAAAACTTAGACAAAAACGCTGATATATAATGTATCGGCTGTTATTTAAAACGATGGATGTGACTACTTCGCACAAAGGATGATGGTAGAACAAGACTCGAAAACTAAAGGCTACAAGGATGAACTTGGCAGATGATTCAAAAATTCTTAATGAATGATGAAAGCTACTTGACTTAACAACTTGAAAACTCTGGAAATATGACTTTGGGGAAGTTTAGAGCTGCTAGCTTTTCTTATATGGAAACTGACAAATAAAGTACTCTATTTATGTATGAGATAGGAAAAATGATTAACTAGGTACTGCATCCAAATTTAAACATAACTTCTACTTTGAATTGTCAAAAACTTGCTCTAGCCTATAGCTAGGCTTCTCTTTTTTTGTTTTCAACTTACCAAACTAGTTTAATTATGAGGTCTAACTTTTGCCCAAACTACCCTTTAGGTTTTTACTCAACAAACTTGCTCTAATTTTTGCTTAAAGGCACCTTTTTAGGTTTTTAACTTAGAATTTTTTTTCTTTTTTCTTTTTTTTTTTTTTAAAGAGGAGAGTGACATTAGTACAAAAGGGGATATTATTTGGTCCCTTTGCTTGTCCTTACTTAAAAGGATCAAGTCTACATAGTTCTAGGTGTCACGACCTAATTTTCTAGGTTGTGATTGTCCTAGAGTTCAGGAAGACGTAAAATCACCTAACCCCGTACAACACCATTAATTCTACTGTCATTCTATAAATCTTATACAATCATTGCTCCCTAGACCATAATCATATTGTTCACCACCAATTCCCAATAATTACTTTAAATATGACATGAACATAATTATAATATCATTCTTAATTATATTCAAATATTTTATATACATTCTTAACTAGTATCAAAATTACATACATATCTAATACAAGCTATCATTTGCCATATTGTTTTTATGCAAAATAGAATATTAACATCATGCCTTCAATCACCATGGAGCTCTAAACCATGTATCTTCAAAATGACATGAATAACATCTTTACAATATTTATAACAAGTCCCAAGTGGAGATGCATGACTCAGGATTACCTTGCTAATAATACACTCTGACCTGAAAAATTTTAACAACTACAGGTTGAGTCGAACTTAGTGAGTACAAAATAATATAATGGAACACACAATCAGTGTAAGATATTATCAATTGAATTAATTCAAGAAGGCAATAGAATGAGGCAAATTCAAAGTTGGTCATGTAGGTATTTAGGATACATTTTAGCAAAAATAAGAATGTCTTGGAAGCAAAAAGTTTCCCATACATAGAATGAGAGAGTGATGGCCTAAGCATTGCTCACTCACATATATCACATTACGTGAGACTAATTAGGTCTCACGGTTAGGCGTTCCCCCTTAACAGAGGTTGGGTACTCTCGCCCTACCTGTAGGCTTGTACTAAGTGCACATGGTTCAACGTATTACCCCATATCGAAAGGGGTTTTCTGCTTATTATAGGCATTTATAAAAGACATGCTCAAAATCAGTATCAGACATTCAATAGCAAGCAATTGGTAGGTCAACATTAGTATGAAATGGTGCCAATATAAAAGGCTCTTTATGTTCAATTTATGATATAAGAAGGATTCAAAGGCTCATGTTTCATGACAACACATATTCAATGTTTCTTTTTGACATGTATCATTGGTAGTATCTCAATCAATAGTTGTAAGGAATATGGAGCAATTACATTACATTATTGAGTACTCACCTTAACGCTTTTGCTCCTAGTGACTATTCGTTATTAGATAGCTCACAGCCCTTCATGAACTTGAACAATCCTTTTGCCCTTTCCTTGGGGTTCTACACGTTACAATTCAATCACATATCAATTAGTAACTAATAAAACTAGATCTTTTGCCTGCTCATTGTTTTAATTTATAATAGAAACATCCCAACTATACTATTTACGTACTCATTCTTATTCCTAGTCCAATTTAAGCTAGATTTCCTATCAAATTTTAGGATTTCAAGTCTAAGTATCAAAACCTCTCAATTGCTTCATAAACCCTAACTTGTCCCATCTATTCCCAATTTGGGGAAAACTCTCAATTCTTTATCAAACCTTCAAATTAATTATAAGAATGTGAAATTAAACTAGCACATAACCTATATAATTCACTTAATCATCACCACATCATGTTAAAATACTAAGCCCCTCTTTTAGCCATATTTATGTTCCAAATCTTCTCCAAGTTCAAATTATGTTCCCAAAGTTCAATTCAACCCTTCTAAATTAAATTCCTTCATCTAAGATCAATCAAAACACACCCTAGACATAATCCCCCTAGGTTGGCCAAATCCCTCATGCATGATGCCAAGAAAATTATTTTTAAGTAACTTAACTACCACAATCAATCTTAAAGCACAATAAGAAGGGGTAGACATAGTTTCTCTCCTTAATTAGCTTAGCTTGTTAAAATTCTTATTGTGAGTGGGATAGAGAGGGTTTCTTCTTTTGGGTGTGGAATTTTGGTGTAGATAAAGTTAAATGAAATTTCTCTACATAATTTTTCTTATATATGTTATGGATTGGATGGTGAGGATTTATCAAGCTACATCTAATGGTTAGGAGTTAATCCTAATGGATAATTAAGATGGTTTCAAGATGGAGGGCTAAGATTTTCTTTACAATGGTAAGGGTTATCATGAGATGTTGAATGTTCCAATTGAACCTTGACTCATGTAAAGGAAGAGCAAGAGTTCGACTTGGTTTAAAACTTAACATGGTCAATTTGGGTGACTAAGGGAACAAAATACCAAAAATCCATTCTCTACACATCTTTTGTCTATTAATTTGGACCAACCATTTCACTCGTAAGTGTGGGTGTTGTGCCATTTTTTAGGCCTAATGGGCGAACCTCCCTATGAAAATTTTGGGCCCCCATTACGTCAAGGCCCAATAACAAGTCCATAGGCCTATTACAACTTCGAAGTTTTCCCTCTTCAATTCCTTTCTTTATTTTTCATTGTGACTTCCTAATTTACCTTTCCTAACTTCCTTACTCACATTCCTAACTATCATATGGGCTCTATCCAAGTCATTAAAAAAAGGTTAATCATCATAACATCATATGCTAAACAAGCATCACACATTATATCATAAGGTTACTACTTATTTCCTTAACAATCCCATATTATTTTATCATGCTAAAACCTAGTCCTTTAGTATCATTTATGACCAGGAAGCTATAGAACATTCAGATATTACAGTAGGTTATGATACAAGTTATTTCCCCATTTGAAAGATTTGATTCCATTTAGACATATCAGGATGATACCTTTGCTAGGCAAGATACTTTAATATTTTGGATCTGGAGCTAGAGTTATGACTTACTTTTCTTGCAATCCATTCTTTTTCCTTATTAGTTACTCAATTGATCATAATACTGGCCTATTTTTTGCTCGAAAGATCTTCATCTTCATTGTTGCACCAATTCTATGTTCATCCATTAACAAGTTGCCCCTAATTGAAAGAGGGGTGAAAGTTCCTAAATGGCAACAGTTGAAGCTTCTTTTGATGATTCTTAGTCAACTTTTGTAAAGTTTTTGATAACCTCATCGGTTGGTTCAATGATGATGCAGAACCAAATTTTGAATATTTCCTTCTGCGAGCAGTATCCTCGTGTCCCAAACTTAACAAAGGATGCTAGCTTGGATTGAAGGTACTATGGGGCTACTTTCACCCACTTTCTCATCAAGGTGCATTTAGGTCTACTTACACTATGCATGGATGGAGGTAAATTTAAAGGGAATGAAGGGGAATAAAGGAGAAATTAATAACTATCTTGTTTTGCATCTATTTTTTTTTTAAAAAAAAAGGGAAAGGGAGGGGAAGGGAGTAATTCACCTCCATTCCCCTTATGTAAGTTGAAATTGATTACACCCCAAATTAGGATTTAAAAAAATTCAACTCTTGGTGGAATATTATAATTTTCTTGCATAGACCTTTTTACCCTTATCAAATTAACCATATTCCAAATAAACTATTATATATCTTTTACGTTAATATTACCCTACATATATTTTTGTTAGTTGGATTTTAAATGATTTTTCATGTTTGAATATTTTAATAATATTAGTTGGGATTTTTATTGCTTTTCTAAAATCACTTCTAATGTGGATGCAATTAACTTGTCTTTTTTTTTTAATAAATTCATTTTAATGTATCTAATTTTATTTCAAAATTATTAATAATGATCGCAAGTTTTTATTATTTGAAAATTATTTTCAAAAATTTAATATGACTAGTAGATTTAATTCTATTAAAAACTTATTTGTGTTATTCTTATTCTCTTTATTATTTTTTTAGTGCTTTTTTGTCTTTTTACAATTGTAATTCCCATTCATTCCCTTCCATCCAAACAAAATAACATTATTTTCCTTCCATTCCCTTTATTAATCAAATTTTAATTTGGCAAACAACATAAGTTGAAATTTTCTCCCTCCCTTTGCCTCCCTTCCCTTCCCCTCCCTTTAAAATAACTTCCCCTCCCCTTCTCATCTTGTTGTCATGCATAGTGTTAGAGATTTCGACTTGATTCAATGTTCATACCCCCAATGAATTATAATTGCATTGAAAGCTACCTTTAAAAATTTATGGAGATCTTAATGACTCTTGCTCTTAGTCCACTAAAATTTTTCTTTAGAATAATGCAATCCTATTTATTTCCTAAAGCTTTTCCATCATAATGAGCCTATATGGTTATTTATAATTGACATGTGGATTGTTTAAATAGAGAATTTGTAAGATCCAATCATGCAGTTTAACCAACAGATGATAATTTATCATTTTTATTAGATGGCGCTCATTACAGGTAAATTTTTCCATTCTTCCTAGGTGATATCTTGACTAATCATGATGAATAAGTGATTGGTTTGGTGAATCAATAACTCAATGAACTCTTTTGGGATCATTGCAGTCTTCATTTCATATATTCAACGTGAATCTTTGATTCTTCCGACTTATCTTGCATTGCATATAACATTTCCCTTATGAAATATTTTTTGATCTTTTTTTTTTCAAATTGGATTCAAAAAGAGAAAACACATAATGAAATAAAGAAATAAAGAATAGAAAAATTCAAATTTTATTATAGAATAAATAAAAAATGTCATCATCCATGATACGTAAAAATTAAAGACTAGGGAAGATGATTACAGACTCAAAACTAGAAAAAAAATGACTCTAACAGACATACTCTAATCTTTGGGCTTGGACCCTGACTCTAACATACTTTAACTCGAAGATTGGCATTCTTCCTACAATACTGACTCATCAGGTGGATTTCAAATAGGGTAGGGCAGGATCGGGTTTTACTTCATATTCATTTCTTTCAAATTTTTTGCTTTGGAGCTCAGGGATTTAATGGTGGCATGAGGTCTCCATTGTAAATGAGGTCTTAGATTTTGTGCCTTATGCTCTTACACACATCTATCTTATGGTAATCACATAATTCATTAACATAAAATTCCTAGACAAAGGAGTTGATGGTGCTTTAAGTTCTAAAGGTGTTATGAGATTAAGTTTGAGGGCTTTTTTATAAGCCACGCTTAAAGGCATACCCAAATCAATGAATTCTCTTCTCCCTTTTTCGTTGTTGTTCCTTTTGGTAGAAGTAAAGGTGGCATAAGTGATTTGTTTCTTCTCTAATGTATGACATGGTTTAGGCATACTCATGCTATTTTTTATGGTCTTTCTTATGTTTGGGTGAGGTTTTCCCTACTTAAAAAAGGATTCAAAATAAAGGGAATATTGATGGTTAGGATAAATGGAGTGATGGAAGCTAAAGTGACATTGGTGTTTGGAACTGGTGGGATGCCACTTTTAATCATGCTTCCATTATGGGTCAAGTCAGGGGTAGCATTAAAGGGATTGACTTAGCTTAGCATTTCCCTTACTTCATCGATGAAGGATTAGCAATATGAATTCAAGGCATAGGTGAAGTTAGTGTACTAGGTATTAAAGAAGGTAGTGAGATGAACCAAAGCATTACTTAAATGAGCTTGTTAGGTGGTTAGAGTTTGATTGAAGCTGGCTTGTTAGGCATTAAAGGCCATCTAAAAGTTCTCTACTTATTTTTTGAGGAGCTCAATCATCAGCATGGTTATGGCATCCATGTCAATTATGTCGACCATCGGTACCTTGCAGTAAAAAACCACAAAACCTAGTAATTATTTTGGAAAAGGTGATGAGATCATGGTATACTGATTTTGAGGGAAAAGGATTCTCTATAGTATTGTAGGCCAGCCGTGTTTGGGCTTTGAAGGTCTTCTAAAGTAGGATGGGCAATGCTCTAAGGCTTAGGATAATGTATTTAGGCCAAATGCATTTGCACTTTTGAGGTTTTGGTATATTGAGTCAAAGTTGTTAGATTTAGGGGTAAGAGGTTGGTTTTCACATAGGTCTAAAGCACTATTTTTGGTATTAGTGTCCTAAACTATCTAGGTTTTTGAGATAAGGACAAGGGATATGGGTTAAGCTTATGGTTAGGTAGTGGAGTTTAGGTAAGGGGACTCGAGTTTTGGGGTTGGATATAAGACAATGGCATTATAGGTTGTAAGGTTTAACACTAAAAGTGGTTGAGGTGTTCATTTACGGAGGGTGTTTAGGCTTATGGATTTAAGGTTTAAGATGTGAGGTTCGGGTATTTAGTGTTTATGATAAGGCAAGTGTGATGTGTTTAAGGAGTGTGGTTAAAGTAATGGTGTTTAGGGTTAAAGGCTTGGGTGAGGTGTTTAAGGTGTATGGTTAGTGTAATGGTGTTTAGGGTTTAAAGTGCTTAAGGTTTACGGGGTAAAAGTGTTTGGATGGAGGTGAGTGGAGAGGTGAAAGCGTTTGACCCTTTTTTGGTTTAAGTTATAATCTAGATTAAGATGCCTGCATGTTGTACATTATAGATGCATGATATGCATAGATAAAATATTTCATAAAGATAAAATGTTGTAAGAGCTTTATTTATGGTACATACAACCTAAGGTCTGGTTCTAGGTTCATTACATGAAAAGGTAAGCGTGGCTTAAATTAGGTACTTGTCATGAAATAGCATATATCTAACTAGATCTGAGTCAAGGAGCCTCACATAGGTCCAATAGTACTTGCATGCTCGTTACACCTTTGAAAGGATCAAAGAATTTAGCGCAAGGTGAGTGATTTTGTTATCGACGAATAGACCAAATGAGGATTACCCACTCTATACTACTCGCTATCTATTATTTTCTTAGAACTAGTTTTAGAGGCAAATAATCTATGGAAGTGATGCGTAAAAGTCACAACTATGTTAAAAGCCAGTAGTCCTCTTATTTTTTTTTCCTTTTATTAAAAAGAAAGTTTGTCCCCAGCGGAGTCACCAACTATGATGACTCAGATTGAGCATCGATTTAATATACTAAAAGGGAATCAAAATGCTCATTTAGGTTCAAACTCACATTGGAGCCTTTGGGCTTAGACAATTTATTTTGAAAAGTGTATTAGAGTCACCACTTTAATTTTATTTAATTGGAAAAAGATAAAGGAAAACTCTAATCTAAAATTAAAGAAAAGAAAGTTAATGTTACAACAAAAATTCAAAATTAAGGTATACTTCTTCTAGCCCTTATGGATTATAGGAAAGTCGCACATTCTCCAAACGAAGCCTAAAATAACAAATAACATAAAATTTTAACTATATGAAGAAGGTAATAGGGGAGAAGTTGTTTTATTTTAATTGGATTTGATTCTTAAACACAGTATGCTTGTGTATCCTTTTGAATATGAATCAAAACCCACGCAATTCTCCCTTTTCATAAAGGAATTTATTTGGTCTAGCATTTTATCATGTTTCGATTGATTGATTGGTTTGAGAGATTGAGTTGATTAATTGATTAGTTTTAATTAATTACCAAATTGAATTAATTAATTCATATTCTAATTAATTAACTCAAGTGAATCAATTAAGAGAGTTAGGATAGAAGAGAAAAGAATAAGGCAAGGAGCCCAAAAGGAGAGAAAAGAATCCCAAGGAGGAAAAATAAATGAAAAGAAAGAAGAAAGAAAAAGAGGTTTACCTTAAGATGGAGGTTAAAGGTAAATATTACTTGCTTTGAGATTGGGGTTAATCAAATAGGTTTCAGCATTAAAAAACTGAATTAAGGGTTTGAATATATAGTGGAAAGGTATGGGGGTCAAAAGGCACACGTTTCGATGTGGAAATTTGGAATTAGGTGTCACTACCACATGACAGCTTTACAGTTCTGCAGAAACTGTTTGTGGTTGTAATTGCATCATTGCACACTGGCCCATGGTCACAGCAAGGCTGTTTGCAATCGCTTCGCACCAGTTTGCCAGTTTTGTCATTTTCATCTATTTCTTGTGATTCTAGTTGCATTTTGCTCCTTATTCAATCTTGGATGATCTAAGAGTGATTCAAAGAGTAAAGGGGTAGGTTTTGGCTCTCGATGCTCCAATTTCTAATTTTCTATTTTTAGTAATTTTTGCTTCTAGAGGTCTATTTACCAAGGCTAAGTTCTTCTAATGCTCAAATGCAAAATTAAGGGTTCATAGTTTCCTGTTTAAAGATGAACATTATAGTGGTATTATAATTCTAGACAATAGATCCAACAAACCTAAAAGAGTTGCTTTTGAAAAGCCCTCTGAGGATAAGACTAAACATATCATACCCCTATATGTGAAAGCTCACTTTAATGGAAAACTTATGCCAAGAGTGTTGGTGAATTTAGGGTCAATAGTTAATGTGTTACCTTCTAGAATGTTAGCTACTTTAGGAAAGATAGAAGAAAGCCTCATTGTAACTAAGGCATCAATTTCATCCTTTATAGAAGAAGTTACCAAAACTCTAGAGGTTCTTTTAATGGAAATAACTATATGAAGTAAGACTTCTTAAGCCTTCTTTATTGTTAATTCTTCTGCAGGTTACAACATATTGATGGGAAGAGACTGAATACACATAAAATTAGTGTGTCCCTTCCTCTCTACACCAATTTTTACTAGTTTGGAAAAGGGATGACGTTGAATTGGTCTAGGCAGACAAACAACCTTTTTCAGCATATGCAGATTCTGTAGAAGCCAGGTACTATGATCAAGATTTTGGCCTAATCAAATTTTTGGAGAAAGAAGAATGGAGATCTAAAGTATATGTACATGGCTAGAGATGAGATTCCTAACTAATTACAAATAATTCAACAACCTATAGCCATTGTGCCTTTTTGGCCGATGTTTAATCCCATTATTAAAGGAATATGAATGGTTGAATATACCAATGAAAATTTAAATGTAGTATCCATTGCATTATCCAAGAATCAGGTATCACAAACTCTTGAAAATTAGAGCTAGAAGAATTTTCTAATGCTTTTAGAGCTGAAATAATTTTTGAGTAGGAACCTAATGAAGAGGTGGAGGAATTACAAATACATGACCTTGAGCTAACCCCTGCTAAGTTTGATAATATGAAACAAGAGATGTATGATACATAGAGGAATTGAACCTTGGCACTCCTAAAGAGCTAAGGATTACTTACAAGAGTCCCTTATTGGAAAAGAATATAAAGAATGAGATTATGAAGGTTCTAAGGGAGTTTAAAGATTATTTTGCTTGGAGTGATGGGGAAATGCCAGGCTTGAGCAGAAGCTTGGTAGAACACATACTCCTAATAAAACTAGAGTTCTAGCCATACTAATAACCTCCCAGAAGAATGTCTAAAGATATAGAGTTAAAAGTCAAGGAACAAATTGAAAAACTCTTAAAGACAGGCTTTATAAGGCCTACCAAGTATATAAATTGGCTTTCTAATATTGTTCCTATAATGAAAAGAATGGCAAACTCTGTGTCTATGTTGATTTTAGGGACTTAAATTTGGCTACTCCTAAAGACATATACATAATGCTTGTGGTTGATTTGTTAGTAAATGCAGTTGTAAAAAAATAAACTCATGTCTTTTATAGATGGATATTCAAGTTACAACTAGATTTTGATAGTAGAAGAAGATATCTCTAAGACTACTTTTAGGTGTCCAAGAGCCCTTGGGACTTTTAAATAAGTACAAATGCCCTTTGGTTTAAAAAATGCTAGAGCAGTATATCAAAGGGCAATGAATGTTTTATTTCATGATATGGTAGGGCATCACCTAGAGGTTTATATTGACAACATGATGGTGAAGTTAAAGAAGGTAGTTGATCATATCGAACACTTAAAGAAATGTTTCTAGAGGATGTAGGAATATAAACTCAAGCTCAATCCTTTGAAGTGCACATTTGGTGTGCAAGATAGCAACTTTTTAGTATTTCTTGTGTATAAAAGAGGAACTGAGGTGGATAAGAATAAAACTAAAGCTATCTTAGAAGCTAAACTACCTCAGACTAAAAAGGAACTCTAAAATTTCTTGGCATGTTAATTACTTGAAAAGATTTATTTTGAATCTTACTACAAAAACTAAAGAGTTTTTAAGTTAATTAACATTGAAATGGTTAGAAGAAATCAAGTGGGAGGAATAGCACCAAAACATTTTTGATAAAATCAAGGAATGCTTGACAAATGCTGCAATACTAATGCCTCCAAGAGAGGAATACCCACTCAAATTGTAGTTATTAGCCATGCATGAATCCATTGGTTATTTATTGGCTCAAAATAATACCATGGGTCATAAATAGGTAATTTATCATTTGAGCATATTCTTAACTCCTATTGAGGTAAAATACTCCCTTATAGAAAAAGCATTGTTTAGCTTTATATTTTCAATGCATTAAATTAAGGTATTATCTAATCAAATCTAGGGTAATGTTGTGTCTCAAACTAATCTTATAAAATATATGTAAAATAAACCCTTCCTGCGAATTTACATTTATATGTTGTCCATAATAATCCAATAAAGGTCAGGTCCTAGATGACATTTTGGCATATCACCTATCTTTGGAAATGCAGGTGGACTAAGGGCCAGGAGACTTAACAATATATGGAATTGACACTTGACCTTTGGTACTAAAATTTGATGGGTCAAGCACAAACACAGTAGCAAGTGCTTGGGTAGTGATCACTTCACCAACAGGAACTAAAACTGCTCTCTCATTCGATCTAGCTTTTGATTGCACAAACAATCAGGCAGAGTATAAAGCATTGGTTATCAGGTTGAAAATTTTGTAGGAACTATGAGCTAAGAAAGTACTGGTGACTGGGGACACTCAGGAGTTCTAAAGTAATTGCCTGGTGAGTACAAATGCAATAGTTTTATTATTGTTACAACTAAGTATTTTTACTAAATCGATTGAAGCAATGCCTTTAAAGAAGATTTAATAGAAAGACATAATCTAGTTCATAAAGGAACACATCTTATAGGTTTGGAATCCTTAAGTCAATAACAACATACCAAGGCACAATGTTCACAAAAGAGGAGATGAAAAATTTTGTATTAAACTCCTAAAATCTATCCCATTCTATGCACAAGCCAATAGTCAGGCAGAAACATCTAACAAGATTATTATTGGAATCTTAGGAAAAATGTTAGAAGAGAATATAAGGGATTGGCACAGGATTCTTTCTAAGACTTTATAGGCCTATAAGACTTCCAAAAAGAATGCTACAAAGGTAAGTCCATTTGCTCTTATATATGGCCATGATGTTGTAATACATGTAGAAGTGGTAATTACATCCCTCATAGTGGAGAAATATAATGGTTTGACTTTAGATGAGTACACGGAGTCAATGTTAATGGAATTAGAGTAGGTTGATGATGAAAGGTTACAGGCCCTAAATAAGCTAATTATTTATAAAAAGAAAGTACTTAGAATCTACATTATGAGGGTTAAGAAGAAAATCTTTGTAGTAAGAGAGTTAGTATGGAATATTATACTTCCCTTAGGAGTTAAAAACTAGGAATTTGGCAAAAAGTCTCCCAATTGGAAGGATCCTTCAAAATTCATAAAGTTCTAGAAGGAAATTCTTATTGGCTGTCTAATCTCAAAGGAGAGCCACATAGAAGGTTTATCAATGGAAAAATCTTAAAGAAGTATTATCCCACTATATGGGAGATGATGAAAAAAGTGTAAGCTAATTATTTTGGTTAACCCCACTACACCTAGTTAGTAGTTGTTTGTTTATTTAATTTTCTTTTGCAAATATTGTTTCTACTTTAAGGCCAAGTTTTTTGGCTCTTTATTTAAATTTGTCATTATGAGGTCTAGCTTGAGCACCTATCCAGTTTGTTAGGAACTGGGATGCTCATTTAGACTTAGTCTCACAATTGAAGCGACTATCGCTCTATTTGGCAAATTATCTTTTTATATTGAAAAATTAATTTTGGGAGTCACTACCTTAATTTATTTTTTAATTGGAAAATTATAAGGTAAAAACCCATTGATTAACTTCATTTAATTTTGCCTTTTGGAAAATGCACTAGTCTTTGAAACCAATGAAGAATCAAGGGCTAAGTTTTTAATTTATTTTTGAAAATGATTAGTTTTGCTTAATAACATAAAAATGGCTTGATGAAAATAATTTCATAAACAATTAAGTAAATGAAATGACAAATATAACATGAAGTGACAAGTGTGAATAACAAATATAATATTAAATAAAATAGAATAGAAATAAACCATCAAAATAATTAAATTTACAATGAAAACCAAATAGATAGGGGATATCTCCTCTAGCCCTTATGGGTTTTTGAAAGATCACACATTTGCTAAAATAAATAAGAAAAAGAAGTTATTTGTTTTATTTTGGATTTACCACATGGAATAAGTGTGTTTACGTATCCATTCAAATGAGAATTAAAACCCATATAGTTCTTCCATTTTGCAATAGAGGGTTTGTTCAATTTATCTTTAATTTTATCATATTTTGATGATTTTAAGGAAGGTCCTTTACATTAAAGAAAAAGGGAAAAGGTTCTTTATCTTGGCTCTCTTTGAAATTGGAGGAGAATGGAACGCCTTATCGAATTGGTGTTCTAGTTTCCAAAATGCAAAGGTAATAGAAATAAGTCCAAATATTTAAACCAAGTCAAATTAAAAAGAAATGACTTGGTCACCTTGTAAAGGGAATTAAGCAAAGCAAAAAAAAAAAAACAACTTAAAAACCTGGTTCAATCTAAAGAGGACTAAACTAAGCGGACTAAAAACAAAGAGGAATTAACACTAGGAGACCTTTATAAAAAAAGTAAAGGGAAGATTAGACAGTTGAGAGGATAGCTGTCAATTAACAACTAAGGGGGTCAATTGAAATGAGTTAGGGAGACTTGCTTTTATAAGCCAAGGCATGAAGGAAGAAGGCTCAAACCTCCAATATAGGATTTAGAATGCAAAATTAAGTTTAAAATGGGCCTGAATGTCAGCTATCATAGGTGGCATTTGCAGCGCTATAGATGGCCTTACGACAATCACAAGTAGCCTTGCAGCAACTGCAAGGCAGGCTATAGCAGCCATAAAGCTACCTATGAAAATGCTTTATTTTCCCCCCATTTGCATCCATTTTGTGTCTATTCTTGTTTGTTCTTGATTTCAAATATCCCAAGAGCTTTTCCAAAGTATGTAAAAGTCATATTACTTCTTGTGAAGTTTGAATCTTGCTCCTAAACCTGCATAAATCTTGTTATATGCAGTAAAATATCCTAGAGATGTAAAACTACTTATTCACAGTCATTTATTTCTAGTTTTTCGTCTCATCTATGTAAATTGGTTACTAAGCCACTTTTAAAAATTCAATAAAAGGTAGGCTTAACAGCCACTTTTAAATTTTGGGTATTAGTCTTAATTTCTCTCTCTATGTTTCTTATTCTACCAAAGATAGAATTCCAAAAGAAAAAGAGTCTAATATAAGGGAAACAAAAATTAGAATGAAGAAATGTACAAGGATTTAATGCAAAAACATCAAGAATGGCTATATGATTCAAAAAAAAGTGGTAGTAAGGAGATAACGTGCAAGAATTCCATGGTATGGCATAATGAGATGGCTACATAATGTAATGAAATGGCTATAAAGTGGAAATGCATTTTTTGTAAACTGAGATGGCTGTATAATGTTAGAGAGCTATTAACTCATGGTTCAAATATAAACTATCACAACACAAACACGACAAACAAACATAAAACTTATCTAGAATCCATTTCAATTCAATTAAACATAAAATAGGCTCACTACCACTTTATAAAAGCCAATGCAAGGTTCCTGTGCACAATAATATAAGAAAGATCCCAATGTTAAATTTAACCAAAACACAAGGTAGGCGTAAATGCGATTTTGTAAAATTCAAAATTTGGAAAACTTATGCATAAACAACCAATATCCACTAATCATCTCATGTCAATCAAAACAAG